>JAYMTH010001343.1:0-15342 GCA_036897465.1 Pelargonium australe | reverse complement strand
GAACTCGAGAAGAGTACGAAACCAATATTTTTGGGTTTGAATTGTGATAGAATAAACCGTAATTTTTTACCCAAATAGTTGGCCACATTTAAAAATTTTGTAACCATCAAACGAGCCCTCCCACGAATATCCCTAGTTAAATTTGTTTTTAAAATGGAATTCAAGTTGTGTTTGGTAAATTTAGTGATGAAACAATGTGAATATTTATTAGTACTAGCATGGGACCTTGTGCGATGCATGGGTAAACAATGCGTAAAAATCAATAAAAATAAATAAAGAAAAAAGAAAAAAAAAAACTCTAAAAGAAAATATATACATTTGATTTATAATTAACATTATTAATAACATAATATCTAAATAGTTTATTTTCTTTATTCTTTTTTTGATAGATTATATTCTTTATTTTTTATTTTCTTCATATTATAAATTTTAGTATCTAATTCAAAAATGTGATTTATATACATAAAATGAAGAATACATTAACTAAATTAAAATAATACTTTGTCTTGTCGCATTACTTACGGAAGCGAAACCATGATATCATTTTTCACTGCACAATTACTATCATAATCAAAGAAAAACAATATTTTGTTTGCATATGACAATGTACATTAATATATCATTTTAGAGCTCTAATCAATGAACAGAGACACTTAATTTAAAATTTCTACTAGAGTAGAGACTCCATTGGTATGGGCACAAAGTTGACACAACTATGAGAGTTGATAATAATTAGAGGGAAAAAATGAGGAGAAACAACAATTTACAGATTTTTTTTTTTTTCTCTTTGAAATTTCTACCCTAAAACAGAAAACAAAGTAAGAAGAAAAAGGCGAGCGAGCTTTGAAGCACAAAAGCCCATCCATCCAATGCAAAACTCAATAGAACAAATAATAAGACAATTGACGCACAACACACGCACAGGAGGGAAGTATTGTGGAGAGACATCTCAAGTGTCAATGAAATATAAGTTGTAGCATACCCTCCGTGCAAAATGGTGCCAAGATCTTGTAGCTAACCTAGCAAGAATCTGATTACATCGCTTAGTGAAATAATTCCTTCTACACGCTTGCTGCCAGCTTCAACAATCACGAGTCGCCTCACCCCTGGAAACACGAGCACTCCAAAATCTTAGTATCTGCAATGCACAATGTAATGTAAACGAAAAAAGGGAGACAAATTACCGGGATTTGCCAGCCGCTCCATCACTTTGTGCAAAGGATCAGAACGCAAACACATTTGACATCTCTGCCCACTCAATAGCCCAAACGGAGAATTTACATCTTGCCCCAGTTGCAGTGCCTGCGGAAGTAAAAACGAAAACAGGCGTGTTCAGTTTTAGCCGTCTGGAAACCACCGCGTAATTTCCAGACTTCTACTACAGATAAGAAAAGAGTGGTAGCTAAAATGCTCACCTGGCGTGTGTAACCCATAAAACATACAGTTACCTAATTGATGCTATTGAGACAATTCAAGATGCTTTATCGCGTACAAAGGAGGAAAATAACAGTTGCTACACCTAGTGTGTGGAAAAGATAACAAACACACTTTCCTAAATGATGCTCTTACATAACAATTCAAGATGAAATACTCCCACATAAGGGAGGAAAAAACAGATTGATATGTAGAAACAATAACATTTTCGTCAACAATACTCCAATATTGAGATTATGCTTAAAAGTTTCCTAGCTACTATATAGCTGCAAGCCTCACAATTCATTCCCTTCAAACCAACTTATGCTTCCAACCATTTCTCCATGATAATACAGTGGCTCTAGAACTGTCAGGGTAAGGCTCTAATTTGAACAAAACTTATTGCATAAAGCAATGATGCGCGTGAATCTATTAAAGTATGCACTTCAATTATCTTAGTTGTATATCCATATTTTGAGCCACAGGAATGGAGACTTCATACCATTGACAATATATACCCTTTTTTCAGAACAGGCAGTACATATAGGCTTACAGCAATTACCTGGTGGATACTCATTTCATCCAGGCGAATCTGGGCATACGCTCTATCTTTAGCCAAAGCAGTGATATCACTGTAGACAGAAAATAAATAGATTCAGGCATTCAGGTCAAGCTTGGTAAAGGAGTGGAATATCAAAAATACTTCGCAAGAATTCAATCATATAAAAGGATAACCTTCGTGCATATATATCCACCAACGAGTCATTGTCATCCACTATAGGTACTGAACTAACTTCAGCTGCAAAGAATAAAGTTGTCTACGTAAGTCAAGGAAAAAGGCGGTATACAAAATTGCAAATAACGTACCTGATACAAAATCACTTGTCAAACCAACAGAACATTAAATTTATGACTAGCCACGATGAACAACAAATCATATCACTATCTAGACCTCTCATGGAAAAATTGACCCTTTAACCCATCATTTTAAGTGTCCTCATCAAGACTATCAAGTTTAACAGAACAGCGATAAATGAGTTTATATATTCAATCACAACACTATCATTTTCCAAAATCACCCTATAGCAACAATCATGGTATTGCTGAAAAAATAAAAAGTATATGCTTTAAACATGTGGAATTGTACACGCGCAGAAATTGGGAGCAATGTCAATACATGGGATGAGAATGACAATTATCGAGCAACCTCACTTATTCATAACCACAGTTGTAAGAGATCAAACAAGACGAAGAGTTTCATTAGTACTATAAAAAATTCTATAGCAAAGATCAGAAATCACACCCATGCAGAATACATCAACAGAGAGACATTTGTTAAGGCAATCCACATGGTGTGATCAAAAGGGGCACACAGAAGCAGCAATAACTTAATAGAAGGTTAATACTGAAAAACCTCGTAAGAGAAGATATAAAGTCACATTAAGTTGTTTGAGTACATCAACTAATTTATTTATAAAAAGAGAACGAAAGAAAGAGAACTTGCCCTGAACTAACAATGATAGAGCCGCACTAAGAGAAGCATTAGGTCTCAACATTGCAAATTGTCTTCCATTAGATTCCCCAATTTTAGGAACCCATGTACCAAGAGGAATTGAACAAATTGGTTGTTGAAGAACAGGCAAGGAGCTAGAAGAATGTCTAAAATGTCTGCATATACCTGAAAATGACCCCCATAGGTTAGCAACAAGCTTGAATACTCAACCAAATTCCAAAAGGAAAATACCTACATTTTAGTATTCCGGAAAGGGAAGCAAGATGTAGCAGCTGAGGAAAAGAGCCATCTTGCGCAGAAGAATGGATAATGGGAACTGTAGACACCTTGTTATGCAATATTTTCAGAGCAACATCTCTCAATGAATCATAAGGCCCAGCCTACACATTAAAGGTTGCATCTGTTGAGGAACTTATGAAGCCAAATTCAGACATATAGAAAAACAGAAACTTTGCCCCCTAACAGAGTTCCTAAAAGGAATTTCTCCAAGAGTTTCATGCTCTATAAACATTACTAAATTACTTCAATGTCTCACTTTGTATCATTCAATAATCAACAACTCTAGTTTAGATTAAACTAAAAATGAAATACCAACCCACTTAAATTTGGAATAAATAAACTTGTGGACATAGGCAGAGGGACACAAAGGTCAACAAAGAAAATGTTCATGATAGTCACAACCAACAAAAGAATTTAACATTTGCGTATAATAGTATAGGGTAATGACAGATGGGGGCCCAGTTTTTGGTTCCATAACATATAATGTACCTAAGTTTAAAAACATAGTTTTGGGAGTACCTAAGTTATTTTCACATCTGTCAATAGTTAGATTTAACACAAAATTGAACTTTTTTGGTCATGAGACACGCACATGTCCTTTTTAACAGTCAAAATGACTAAAATGTCCCTGTCTCTTAGTCTTCTTCTCATCTTCAATTTCTGGAAAAAAACGAGCTTGATCTGCAATTTTGATTCTGACCAAGACCACGGTTCATCTCCTCCTTCATCCAATATGTAGAGTTTGAGTTTTAAAATATTCATTTTGACAAAGTGAATTAATCAATTAAAAATGGTAGCAAAATTTGAGAAACATCTAGCCTGCCTCCTTTGTGAAACTTGGCTTCATTAATGCTATTTTAAGTGCTGAGTTTTTAATCCCCTAAAACCCCGTGGATTTCGTGTCCTTTGTTACTCATTCAATTAACAAAGCCACATACAACTAAATGGAATTTCCTACAACTCAGTAAATTACAAAAATGAATTAATTTTGTGTCAGTTTGTAAAATTCAGTTTTTCATAAAATTTAGTTTGAGTTTGATTTTGTGTTTGGACAAATTATGGGAGAGATAGTACAAATTATTAGAAACTTGAATTCTTTTTTATTTTATTTTCTGGCAATTCCAGATTCCGGCAACCGGGATCTTCAAAGCTATGAAGTGTCTGGCGCCGGATTCATCGTTTTGAAGATTCCGGTTGCCAAAATCTGAAATTTCCAGATTTAAAAAAAAAATTAAAATATAAAATAATCTGTCCAAAATCAAGCCCAAACTCAAACTATAACTCGATCTGAACTTAATACAAAAAATCAGAATCATACTATAACTCTAAATCAATCTTAAAATCAAAACTCAAACTATTACTTTCTATACCCTATAATATAGTACTGGAATCCACCAAGATTTGTAATATATTAGTTATATTATTAGCAAACAAGATGCAAAGAAGCAGAGATTTTGAAAGTAGTTGAAGAGCTATGGAAGTCTCAGTTCTAGAGTTAGAAAAAGATTCAGAGAAAGAAGATGAAACAAAAATCTGGGAAAGAAGATAAAGACCATGCCATAAGGGTATAATTGGCAATTAAAATTATTTTAGGTCATGTGGTTTTCACATGCTATAAATTTTTCATATTTCTGTTAAATTTAACGGATTGCAGATGTGTAAATAACTTGGGTATCTCCAAAACTATGTTTTAAAAGTTAGTTACATTATTTGTTATGGAACCGAAAATTGGGCACCCATCTGTCATTACCGCTAATAGTATATCAAAAAAAAAAAAAAAAACCAACACACAACTCATTGAAAGCATACTTTATCATAAATAAATAAATCTACTTCTTTTAAATCTTATAGAAAAACAGATGATACCAATGCATAAATAAAGGTTATAAAACAACTGCATAAACTGTTGGAATAAGTTAATTTCCCATGTATCATGGGATTTGATTATGTAGCAGATCACAAGATTTGATAGTGTAGTAAATCAAGGGATTTGATTGTGTAGTAAATAGTGGGATTTTATGGAGCAAATTATGAGATATAGAGTGATTCTTGTAATTTGTTTCCTACTATGTCTTTCTCCTATACTCATCATAAATATGGGTCATTTGTACTTAACACATCAAGTTATCGAGAACATTTAGCCCTCTGGGCATTTGGGTGTGGATGTAGACCTTATGGCCGAGCAACGTATTTCTTGTGTCCACTCTCTTCACTCCATATATCTCACTCCCCTATCTCATATATCCTACTTGCAATTATGGCTAACAAAACAGTTCATACTTTAGAGCCTATACTAAATAGATAATAGTGGAACTGGAATATTGAAGAAGATGGCATTTCATTAGAGGCACTTCTCAAGGTAGAAGTTTGACCAGTCATCCCGTCTTCACTCTCATCATAGCTTTTCATTTTAATAATTCCATCCCTATGGAAAGTGTTGAGTTATGAATACGTGAGGGTATTTAGGTCTTATAACATACCCATCAATGTAGCCTGCTATGTGTGTGAATATATATAAAGTCCAACCTAATAAGATGTAAGAAGATTTATATTATGCGCTGTCCATTCATCTTCTTCCATTCAACAATATGTATTATCCACATTTCCATAATAGGATGTTCACAAATAATGCCCACAGTAAAGAGTATAATTACAAAAACTCAAAGCTAGCTTTGGCCCATCAGTAATTTACTCGAGTCAGCTTACACCCAGCAAAACAAGTAGTTTAAGTGCTTTTTAATCACCTTCTTTGATACGCAAGTCATAAAGTTTAGTGTTGAATGGAGGTAATGTCTTGATGAAATAACATACTTTAAAGATTCATAGGATAATTGATGTCCTCATATAAAACGCAATATGGAATAACAATAAGCAACTCTTTGGGGGTACGAGGACTTCCATGACATTTTTTTACACTGTTTCAAGAAAGTGGTAGTACAAAGATGGTCTAATTAGCTTCTGGTAACTAGCACTGGTTTTAGGTTCCATAATGGAAGTTAGGAAAATAAAATGACAACAATCCATAAAGGAATGTTGAGAAAATACTTCCTTAAATACGTAACTGGAACCCCTCTCAAACTATAATATGCAAGCACAATATAGTCAACATATATTTAGTCACAACCTTCCACATTATCCGGACCAAAATGATACAAAAACATATAGATAAATGGAAAGGTAAGTGATCTAATTGCATGATGAGACATGAGAAACACACTAAGTACTTACATGGATAAGGTGTCTCGGATCTGATCTTCCGTTTCCATCCATTTGTCTGTTAAGATGTGCTCTACCATCTTTCCAGGCTGAAATAGAATGTGTCTCGAGTTCTTCTTCTGTCAAATTTGATCCATAATTCCCAAGCTGTAATTCAAAAGGTCATATATGTAAATGACACACTAAAGGGAATCTGAATGATTATTAAAACCAAAGATCAACAAGGCATGGTGCATCTGGTCTCTAAAGTAAACTGACAAAAACATTTACGCACTTGTAATTAATCCTTTAAGGTGATCAGAACCATCGTAACATCACCAAACAAACAGATGTTTAGCTCTAAATCAGGGAATTTTGCTAGTGTCAATATAGGGAAAGGCAAAGTTCACCACTCAGGACAAAGATTTTCTCTGAACTTCCAAGTACACCCTCCAATAACATCATTTCATAATTATTTGAGAAACAGCCCTGCCTAATGTTCAATGGCGAAATAGTCAGAAAGTCCCTCTTGAAAGATCTACAGTTACTAAAGTTTCAGGGAGATATATATATATATATATATATATAAGCTTATGTAAGACTGTAGAGGACCATCTCAACTAAAAGTTTAAGCTAATAGTTGAAAGCTCAACAATGGCTCAATTCAGTGGAGAACACAAATACACTCTGAACTCCACAATTAAGTTACTATGATAAATTGGTAGTTGCAAAAAGCTTATTTATGACTATAGAGGACCTGAAATTTAATTAGGACGGCGTCAGCAGGACTCGAACTTGTGACCTTTAGGTCAACAAGGCTTTAATACTATGTAGAGGACCAACTCAACTAAAAGTTGAACCAAATAGTTGAAGGCTCAATTTAATTTTCATACTCTAACAATGACCTTATTTTGTACCAACAGCACTGAAGAATGAAAAATTAGCATCTCTCTTTGGCGAGCAAGGAGAGAGCATCAGATAAAACTTCAGGTAGGGTATAAATCATCATAAAACAAGAGTACATGTTAAAGCATATGGCTGAGTGGTCAAGTCCTTACAAGGATAATGAGGTAAAACAACATATATATGTATTGACACGTAAAATTAGCTTATGAAATGAAGAAACTTATATTCTGACACACCTCTCTCAAAATTAGAATGAAATCTAATGCACTAAGAACTCCAACAAAGTGAGCCCTGTGAAAATCCCATAGCGGAGCCACAGGGATTCCCTGAAATTAGCACAAGCAAAGGGGGAAAAAAAGTAGTGTATCAGGATAAATCAGAAAAACAATGTAAATATACATCTGTGTATGCACGCACACAGATAGAACTTTACCTGCTCATATAATATATGAAATGCTTGCTTAACAGGCAAATTAACATCCAAAGCAATGACCTGCAATTCATGAAAAATTGAACATCAAATTTATGAGCTATTGCACATAAATCAATCAAATCCATCTTAACTTCCTTTTGAGTGGCTCCTAAAAAGGGTAAAGCATTCAAACCTTGCCTGACTCGGGAAGCAATTCATAGGCAGTATGTGTAGACAAAAATACAGATACACGCTGGCGGGAGACGTCTAGATCTGCTGCTGACATCCTTGGAACTACTTCCTGCATAGCAGAACTTAACAACATAACCGATCTTGTAGAGCAAAATTACATTAGTATTATAAATACCATTGGCATTAGACATCTCCTACTATCCAGTAATATATGCCTTTCAACTCATCCCTCATGAAACATATGTACTTCAACATGTCTATCAAATCTCCACAAAAAGAGGGGAAGAGCAACACACATTTCACCCTAAAAAAATTCCACAATGGTCAATGAACTTCTTATTCAATATTTAATATCATTGTTAATTAGATCCATCAACTTAGGCATTATCCTCGTCCAACCCCAATGAGTAAGTTACTATAATTTTGATGAATATTCTTAATGAAGCATGGCAATTGGCAAACTACATTGAGGGTTTGTAAAGTAGGGTAATTTAAATGAAATTGTAGTATTATCTCCAACTGTTTAGTTCAACAATGCTACTATATCAAAAGCGAGATAATCTTATAGCTTAACCAAAAAGAAACAGTAAAGTAGAGTTTAAATAAATTGTACCGGATGCAGTAAGACGTCACCATCCACATCCATGCCCACGCCCATGCCCATGCTGCCCACAAGTGGCTCGGGACTGAAAACTTGAGGAATTACATCTGGTTCCTGAGCTAAGAGAATGGTGTTCACAATCCCATAATTTCCACTTACAAAAGGCTGACGCTCATCATGTCGCCATTCTCCATCAACATAAAACTTATACTGTGTAGAACGAAAACATCTGAACATCAGGCAACACATAAACATACAGAGAGTATAAAGTACATATGTTACAACTATAGTGTGTCAATATTCTCTTTCATGTAAAATATTTATATGTAGGAAATGGCAATCCTAAATAAATGCAAATACTTTTAGAGTGCGCAGAGCATGTCAGAAAAGGAGGTTCTACATCTTGGTTCTGCGGAATAAGTGGATTTTCTTAGAAACAGAAAATATTGTTCAAAGCTAATGTTAGCAAAAAGCAGTTTATTTTCTCAAGATATAAGGTTCAGCATGACAAAGATAAGTGGGCTTTGAGTTTATTGACTAATGACGAGATACTAAATTGTAAAACACTAGCATTGATATTCTCTTTGACAAGCTGCTAAGTGGTTGTTCCTATAATTTAAAAAAAAAAAAAAAAAAAAAAAAAAAAAAAAAAACATTAATTAAGGAGACAAAATGAACAAGTATAATTGACATGGAAAGACAGAAGAGACCTTTTTTATATTAAAATAAATCTACAACTTGAAAAAATCACAAAAGATATATGAAAGAAATGGTTGAACTATCAAGTGAAATATTATGTGCTTGAAACACTCACATCTAAGAATACACTTTTCATACCGGATATCAAATCAACCCCGATTTCAAGGCAAAGCCGCAAAGGGGGAACAATAATCCAAGGGTTACAGATGGGCAGTATGTATTGGAGGCTATGCACTATATTGACCTCAAAGGTCTACAGATTACAAATGCCAAGCCTTTAAAATTCTCCTTGAGAAGTTACAAAGAGAAATTCAGCAAAGAGATTAAGTTTTCTCTTCTGTTTTTACTGACATCTGATTTTATGTGGCAATGAGCTCGTAATAAAGAAACTCCAAGTTCAATAATGTTTCGTACAAGCAGCCGATTTACAATTGTCAACTACAAAAAGTCTCTTTTCCAACTTCATGGCGCTCATCTTTTCTCCTAAATTATGGCTAAGGCTATGCAATTACAACAGTATTAGTTTCTTCACGGCACTATCATTGATACAGATAGGATGCCAGCTCCTGTAAGATCCATTATTTTTTGTGTGAGCTACTTGCATGAGCCAATGGTTGTACATTTTCTCAAGAAGAAAAATTTGATAGCCTGAATACATGAGTCTTTTCCACAAAGCAATATTCCTTGTCTCAATTTTTTTGGGAAATTGCAACCAATAATGCACCAATCAGTCATCTCTAGATAAAAACAAAAACCTCTAGGTTAGGACGACTCATATTAACCTGACTAGTGAACAAACCCATCCAAAGAGGCTGGCTGGATGTTCACTATAGCATAGGATGGTTGCCTGAAACTGTCCTAAAATGAGGAATCTGCATGATAAAACTCACACAATATTCTTTCATATTAATTTCACTGCAATGCATGTATAACCCAGCTACAATTTGTATATTTTCCATCAATCATCATTCCTTCCTAGAGCAACAGCCCCTTTCTCACACTCTCAATAAGATTTTGTTTGCTATTCAGATGAATAATGTGCATACAATTTTTCTAAAATCTATCTCTCTGACTTTAAAAGTAGCTCAATTAGTCTCTACCAATTAGCACAGTTAATTAGAATTTCATTGATATAAGAAAATAGCTTTACTTCTAACAGTATTAATATAATTAATACAGTAAAATAAGGGTACATCAGACAATTAAAATAACAATTAAATGTAGGAGTTAATTAACCTGGTGATATCCTGGAGTTAAGCTGCAAAGAGCTTGAAATACAGTAGGGCAGCCCTCCACTGGAGACATTGCTATATGATCTGACCACCTGTTTGTAATATTCCCAAATAAAGCTAAATCCCATATCCAATCTAATTATCCATGTTGATACGCAAATAAATACATACAATACATGCAATAAAACTACCAATTCATATAACTGCAACAACTGAGTATCACAATCACATCAGCAATGAGCCTCACCTAGTAAAAGAACCACTGACGAACACCCTTCTTCCTCCATATGGCCACACAAAACGGTATGGGACTAATACAGTATCCGAAACCCCACTACTTTCGTTCCCAGCATTCTGACCAGAAGCAAACATTTTCCACAACTGTCCAACCAATCCACAAAGACCCGAATTTCAACACTCCCCAGCTCAGAAATTTTGTTTCTTGATGCAAAACTCGCGGCGACAATTACAAAAAGTCTTCACACGAATTCACAAACTATCCAGAAATGGCACCTCTAGACCAGCAATAGGAGGCTCAATTTTTCTTTCTATATATCCAACAAGATCCTCCCAAACCAATAAGATGACCTCCGTCAAAGCTCCCACAAACACAAGTCAAAAATATTGAAACCGAAACAACAAATACCTCTATCAACCCCAATTCGCAATGCTAACAAGACCGAAAATTTGGCCACTAAATCTTCTTGCAACGCCCTCCTGCTGCTAGCTGATGGCCCTGATAACCAGTACCCACCCAGAAGTTAACACACAAGACGCCCGCGAGAAAAGCCCCAAAATTCAATCAGCCGAACTCGTAAAATCCCATGCAAGCTGAGCTCTGATCTGACCCATCCACAGGCACGCGAAGATCCCTAAAATCGGAAGCTTGAGGAATGTTGGGAGGTCGATTTGGGGGAAAATTGAAATGGGAATTGGGAGTCAACAGGAGAGAAAAGCCCTAATATTGTGTGTGGCATTGTTGGATCTTCAGTGCTTTTTCAGCGATGAAGAATCTAACGAAGAAGACATAGAAAGAGCCCAAAAGTAGTAAATGAAAATGAAAGGGGCAACCAATAATAATACTATTTAGTATTTATTTAATAATTGCTGCACTGAATTATAATTCAGACAACAATCATTTTTCTTTTCTAGGATTTAACTCTGCGTGAGCTCCTATACTATCCATTTTATTCTGTCATGGTTCTTGAATTTTGTTTTGTTCTGACACGGTTTTTGTACTATCTATTTTGTTCCGTCGACGTCTCGATGTTAATTTTAGTGACGGATTCCGTTAACTATGCTGACGTGGCACATTTTTTGTAATAAAAATATAATTTTTAATGTGAAATTACCATTATACCTTGATATTTTTTCAAATTTACTAAAAATGTCATTGTTTGGCACGTGGCTCTCTTCTTCGGACCAGCGCCGGCTCTCTCTCTCTCTCATCCAACGACGGAGAGCACAACCGGCTACCAACCCTTTCTTACCGGAGAAAATCGAGCAAAGAAAAGGGGGAATGAAGCTTACCGGCGATGGCAGAGCTCTCCTCCGATCTAGACCACGACGGCGATGGAAGAGCAACCTCCACCAGCACCGTCTCTCTCACTTGACCAACGAATCTCCTCTGTCCGGCGATAACCAGCAGCGGCGGCAACCTACAACGTTGGGCGGTGGCGACTTCTCCCACTCGATTGCAACGGCGGCGGAGCAGACATCCTTCGGCAACCACGGCGATGGATCTCCCTCGCCGGCAATGCAAGTCCCTCTGGAGGTCTCTCTCCTTCATTCCGTCGTCGGTGGCGGTGGCAATAATGGAACCTTAATCTGGTTTCAATTTTCAGATATGGTTTCAATCGAAAATCTCCAATTCTGTTTTCAATTTCCATCTCATAACTTTAATTTTAGATTCTTTAGATTGAAAAAAAAAAGCAAGAAATTTGGGACGGAGTGTGGCCGGAAAATATGGAGGAGTGAAAAAAAAAAGTTAATGGCATTTTTTAAAACAAATTTGAGGGTATAATAATAATTTCATATCAAAAGTTATATTTTATTGCAAAAATGTGTCATGTCCGCATAGTTAACGGAATTCGTCACTAAAATCAACAGTGTAGATGTCGACAGAACAAAATGGATAGTACTCGTACCGTGTCAGAACAAAACAAAATTTAAGAACCCAACAGAATAAATGAATAGTACAGGGTACGTGACCATAGCTAAAGCCAATAGGTTTTAATGATGATGTTTATACTATAAAAGCATATTGCTTGGTTGATTAGTTTATTTTCTTCCGGTAAGAGTTTCGTAAACAAACCGACGAAGCTAAGCTGGCTTTTTTTTTTTTTTTTTTTTTCTCTATTTTATCAATAAGTTCAATCATTATGCTTTTAATGAAAATTTTAAAAAAATGAAAATTTAAAAAAAATGAAAACTTGAAAGTCGTCTTCTTTGTGCAATAGCCGCCTACACATTAAAAAAAAAAAATGAAAACTTGAATGTGGTCTTCGTTGTGCAATCGCAGCCTACACTGAAGGTCAAGGTCACAATTTTCATTGTTCAATACCATTTTCTACTACAAATGACCAATTAGTTTAGCATCATCTTGAAATTCATCAAAGATATGGAGAAACCGAACATGGCTGCTGCTGTTGTCATGATCTTGCTCTCATCTCTTCTTCAATCTTATCTTGTTGCAACCGATGATCATGGTTTCGTACTTTTCACAACTAGTATTTTTATTTTCTACTTCCTCTTCAACATGTTATAATTTATCACTTGTACGTACTGCATAATTTTAGATTTTAGGTACATGAAATCTGTAAGGAACGCGACGGACATGCCGGTAGAAGCAGAATATGATTACATAATCGTCGGAGGTGGCACCGCAGGTTGTCCTCTGGCTGCTACTCTGTCGGAAAAATACTCGGTTCTAGTACTCGAACGAGGCGGCGTGCCTCTTGACTACCCAGATGTGTTGAACTCAGCTGGTTTCGATACTATCCTTGGCCTGCAAGATGATGGTCGCACACCAGCCCAAGGTTTCACATCAGAAGATGGCGTGGACAATATCAGAGCCAGGATCCTAGGTGGTGGCAGCATGATCAATGGCGGTTTTTACTCGAGAGCAGACGATGAATTTTATGATTTATCTGGTATAGATTGGGACAGAGATGTTGTTGCCCAATCTTATCAGTGGGTTGAAGAGACTGTTGCCAAGAAATCGGATTTGTTCCCGTGGAATTCGGATGTCCGAGAAGCTTTACTTGCATCCAATGTTGTTCCGGACAATGGGTTCACTCTGGATCACTTGATAGGCACCAAGGTTTCAGCCTCGACTTTCGATGGATCGGGCAGGAGATATGGAGCTGTGGAGCTGCTCAACAAAGCAAAGCCAAGTAACTTGCAGGTTGCTGTACATGCTAGTGTTGACAGGATCATCTTCTCCTCTTCGAGTCATTCGTCACGTAAATACACTTCAATTTTACATATTCTTTTCGTAGTATTTGTCACGTATCACAATTTCACAATCCGTTGGTATGTTATTGTTCAGGTGTATCTGCTAAAGGAGTCAAGTACACGGATTCAGAAGGAAGGTCTCATCAGGCTAATGTGCGTGAAAAAGGAGAAGTTATTTTGAGCGCGGGAGCTCTTGGTAGTCCTCAGCTTCTACTCCTTAGCGGGATTGGCCCGAAAACCTATCTTTCATCACTGAATATAACAAGTCTACACGACCAACCATACGTCGGGAAATTTGTTTATGACAATCCCTGCAGTCTAATTTTCCTCACATCCCTGAAAACTATTAACGCGTCCTTCATACAAATCGTGGGAATTACAAATGATTCCACATTAATAGAGACCAGGTCCAATCCTGGCATAGCATTGCTTTTTACCAAAGTTTTGGGAAAAATCTCTCTTGGTTCATTCTGGCTAGCGTCATCAACTAATGTTACTATCACTCCTAAAGTCCGCTACAATTACTTGTCGAATCCATCAGATCTTAGACGTTGTGTTAATGTAGCACGGAAGGTTGTTGAAATGTTGGACACACCTTCTCTTGATAGGTATAAGTCTGTTAACCAGACAACGGGGGTAAGAGGTTTCGAATTCATTGGACCACCTCCGCCAACGAACCAGGCGAGTGATGCTGATGTGGAATCGTATTGTCGAGACACGGTGACAACATTTTGGCAATTACCACGGGGGATGTGTTGCTGGGAAGGTTGTTGATGGTAGGTTACGAGTGAAGGGTGTTGGGAGGCTTCGGGTTGTGGATGGATCGACATTCACCTTGTCGCCAGGAACTAACCCTCAAGCTACCCTTATGATGCTAGGCCGCTACATTGGCCTTGGGATATTGAAGGAGAGAATGACCTAAACTAATAAATTGCCTAGTTATTAATATCCAACAATGGTATTGCAGAGAATACAAGCCAAATGAAGGTGGTCATTACTGGTTGTATTGTATGTTTTAAATCCATATACAGTCTATTTTAAATAAGTGATGAATAGGTAATCAGTTGTTCTTTTCACTTCCGTAATAAAATCCTCTCAGTTTCGATTATCTTGTTGGTTTGCTCGCTGATAAAAATATAAATAAAAAATTAAAGGTTCTTTGACAAAATAATGGTATTCCAGTGTAAACATATCTCACTAACCAGGATAAGTAACAAAAAGAAGGAAATGTAAAGACATCTCTAATGGTGGTTTATAATAGCATAAAAAATTGTGCATTACACTCATTATACTTTGTGTGAGTGTAATATCTATAACCATGTAATATATATTACACTCATAATGCAATGATTACACATGACACATGTCTATTTTGTTCATCAAATCCAATGAAAATGCATACAATAACATTATAATATAATAGTGGACCTATATTATTATATTT
>JAYMTH010001342.1:0-15342 GCA_036897465.1 Pelargonium australe | reverse complement strand
CGGAGGCGGAGACGGTGTCTGAGGAGTGGCTTCCTCAGCTACGGTAGTGGCTGCTGGGTCTGGACTATGGGCCTAGTAAACACTACAGGGCAACGGGTGTGAATATTGAGTAACGATGGGGTTATTTTGGGAAGAACAGTTTAATTAGCTCAATTAGTGTGAAACGACAAGTCGGATCTTTATGGCAAGTGCGTGTGGTCAACGAGATAAGACCGTTGAGACTGTTAGGGTATTAACCCAAAAACAGCGCCAAATTTGCAGTGGAGCCTGTCCTGAGAGATCTACGAGAAAATGCAACCAAATTTAGAGGTAAAATACACTTTTTTTCTTAAACTCCTGAGTTTTTTTCTTTTCTTTTTTAATGTTTCTTGTTGACGTATGATAATTGAATCTGGGTTTCTGAATTGCATGCTTCTTGGGATTTTTTTGGGTATTACCCATTTTTGGATTTGGCCAGAGAAACAGGATTTGAGGCTTCTCGAGCATTGTCTGGTTTATTTTGTTTTAGTTTTATGAATCAAGAGCCTCATGCATCAGTCAGTTTTTCCATAGGATTGCCCCTCAAGAACCCAGATGAATTTTGGTTCATTTCTTGACATACAGATAATAAAAATGATAGCTTTTGATAGAAATGATTGTCAAATACTATGCATTTTGTAGCCAATACCCTATAATTGGGATTAGGCTAAGATTCTCGAGATCAATGCCGTTTTGGTATAGTTGATGGAAATGGGTCTGGAAATTCTTCATTTTATGTCTCTGGTTGCAATGTGGTCATCGTGCTCGAACAGTGATTTGTTGTAGCTGAAATTTTGTTGTAGGTGTCTTTGGATCCTCCGGTAACTGATGTTGAACATAAGCCGGAGAAGATTAAAGAGGAGAAGGATGGAGGTCCTTCGTTCTGCTGTGGCCTTTATGATACAGAATTAGCACACAAGATAGCTCAAGAGTTGCTCTCGGGGTTAGCTTCTGCTTGTGTTGACAACACCACGGGTGATGTGTTCAGTGCACCCTCTTCTGTCGCTGTGGATGTGAGGAAGGAAATGGTGGAATATCTTAACCAGAGAAGTGAAAGTTTTGTTGCCGAATCTGTTGTCTTAGAAAACGAGAATGAGGCAGAAAATTCTGAGCATCCTCGTGATATCATTTCTGCTTTTATTGATGAGTTCACAAGTTCTAAGAGGAATTTGTTTAGCCGGGTTTCAGGATGGCTACTTAGTGAAAAGAGAGAAGAGAAGGTAGATGATTTCCGACGAGAGATGGAAACAAATGGTTTTTGGCCGATGGAGAGGAGGGAACCGATCAGTCAGACTTTGATCAAGAATGTTGACTTAAAGAACATGTATCAGTGTACAATGAAATACAACTCTGCTGAAGAACTCGCTGAGCATGTCTTGAAATGCAACTTTAGGACTGTTGCTTGCAAAAATGAGGGTTGTTTAGCAAAAATTATTGCAGCCCACGTGGAGAAGCACGATTCAGTTTGTCCCTACAAGATAATTCCATGTGAACAGTTGTGTTCAGCTAGTATCATGAGACGCGAAATGAACAGGCACTGCACTACTGTTTGTCTAATGAAGCTTGTGAACTGCCCTTTCTACTCAGCGGGTTGTAAAGCCACTATACCATACTGCACAATTGAACAACATTGTTTGGTAGGTCTCCGATCTCATTTGCTATGTATTCTTCAAGATATTTACAAAGGGGCATCTACTGAAGATTTGGATAAACGGTTAGAGCAATTTAAAAAGGTACGTCTTAAAAGCGTGTTTGAAATTTGGATGGATTTTAAATTTAGTCTGTGCAACTTACATATTATGAAAACAGTGGCAATGCATTAGTTTCTACTTTCTACCAACTGTCAGCGTCCTGTATTCTTGTGCTTGTGATTTGCATATGCGTATCCAAGAAGGAAAAAAAAAAAAAACATGAAACAGGATGTGTATTAGGTGCATATTATATTCATCTACGTTTGACATTGTAAATGCCTGATTTTTCTTGGTTACTAACTATTTCATGAGCATGAATATAGAATCCGGTATCTTCTTCGCTAAGTGGAGAAGTACTTTGCATAGAGTTGGTTGTAGAAAGTCTTTGCCATTTAGACCCGAAATCAAATTTTGACATAAGTTGGGTTTTTCTTTTCACTTATTTATCGATTCCAACTCTATGTTTGCAAGTTATTATCATGTTGGCAAAATGTTTTTGTTTGGCTGTCATCCAGCTGCAATGTACTTATGTTTTCTGTCATGTATAATTTGTTATGTGAAAACGCTAAACGGTTCTGTTATGATTCAGATGTCCTCGTTTTGTCAGCTGGCCGAAGCTCAAAATTTGGGATCTTTAACCTATGCAGTCAAGAATCTTGATGCAGAGTTAGAACCATTAGAAATCAGCACTGAGAACAGGGACAACAAGGAGGCCAGCAGCACGGATAAGGCCATTGAAGAAGTTAGTACAGCAGACAAGGATAATGCAGCCAAGGCTTGTGAAAACGCCAGCAACGAAGAAGCTATTGCTCCGAACAAGGGTTGTGAAGAAGTCGTTTGGCGTAGAGAAGGCTAGTGAAGAAGTCAGTGGCGCGGATAAGGAAAGTGAAGCATAGATATCATATGCTCCAACCTTATTACATGTATAATCGATACTAGAGCCTCTAAGAGCTTTGTAAATACATATGCAAGTTGATAGTTAGAGATGACAAAGCTGCAATAACACCATCAACAAGTTTTTCTCTTATGGCGGCGCATCGTGATTCGACCAAGTTAATGTTCCATTAGTTTACTCTTCATTTTGATACATAATAAATATTTTTGTACAATATTTGAAACATATAACATTACTATGTTAACCCATGAAGAAAAAAATGTTTTCAAACTTGTTTAATACAAGCAAACTCGCAAAATCCTTGTCGTTCAAGTAACCATATGTAACCAAAATTTGTCTATAAGATTATTGTCTAATCCTTAAATATATGGTTAATTTTCAGTGTTTACTATGAACTTTCACAGTGCCAGAAACAGTTCCTACTGTTTCATCATAGAATAAGAAAATAAGAGACTGAAATGAGTTAAAATAATTTGGATTTTTGTCGGAAGAAGATAATAGTGATGTAGTTGGCAACAATTGTTACGTGAGTGAGAAAATTTCTTGTTCGATCTCTGCTCAATACATTTATAGGAGATGAATAAGTTTTAGCCGTGACTTATCTTCAAATAAGAATTAGTATGTGCTAACCGTGTGTTACCATACCCGCTCAATGGTTTAAGATTGGAAAAAAGAAAAAAATACATAATCATCCACTATTATTATTATTTTTTAACATAAAACAAAACATGTCTGCTACAGAGTACATATCTGTGTTGATTGTCTATAAATAATGTATGCAGGAAATAGGAATAGCAAGAGAAACACAAAAATGCCAAATTGCTTGAACCAAAGCACCTCATTGTTCGCTCTCTCTCACATTCTTCCCTAAACCCATTTCCCATTTTCTCTATTGGGTCTCTCTCTCTCTCTCCACAATCTTTTCTTTGGTTTTCTGTATTTGCACTCTCTCCCTCGAACCGCTCCTCTCATCTCTCTTTCAATTTTTGTGTCTGAGGTATGTAAATTGTAATTGCTTACCTTTTTCATTTCCATGTCAAATTGCATGTGGATTTTTGTTAATTGTGTGTCTGAAAACGAAAGCCTAATGGAAATGGGCGTGTAATGTCTTGGAAATGATGCAAATTTGAAGAGTTGAGGTTTTGTAATGGCAATGATTTTTCTGAATTGAAGTGTGTTTTTTGGGATTTGATCATGTTTACCATTTTTTGGCTCTTACATAATTGTATGAAAATAGGGTTTGTGCTTTGAGTTTCATTTTGGAGCTAGGGTAACTTGTTGCCTTATGACCTTAATGTCACGAGTTTGACTTAAAAAAGCTAAGGGGCGGCCATGGTAGGCAAAGGCTTATACAAGTTTTTCAAAACTCTGTTGAATACTAATAAAATCTAATAATTTCATCAAAAGTGCATCGGCTAAGTTCAATAAAAAATTTAAATTTGTTGTGTTCCACTAAATCAAAATCCTGGCTCCGCCACTGTCTCTCTGTTAGAGCATATGTAAGGTTGCGTGCGTAAATGACCATCTGGAAATCCCGTAGTGGTGAGATTTGTGCACTTGGCCACCCAAGGTTTGGTTTTGAGTTTCATTTTGGATACATTGTATGCTTTATGTTGCATTCTAATTAAACTGTGTGTAATTAGTAAGGCATATTCTGTGAATATACATATTAATGAATTATGACCCTTTTGGGGTTGATTCCTCTGCAATGTGATGAAATGTATTGTCCTAGAAACTGAATTTTCTGAACTCTTTTGGGCGTAACTTTATGTTTCTGGGTTCGTTTTTTGCAGGTGTTTCTGTCCTATTGATCTTGTTGGTTGAGGGCTATTAGGAGAGACTTGTAAATAGTATACCCCCTGGAGACCAAGACCGTGTTTTGTTTGTTTAGTGGGGGTATATCTATTGCATGTTCTCTCCCTAATTGCAAAACAAAATGGAAAATCCTGTTGTTTTTGTGCGGTCCATTAATGTGAAGTCTGCACTGCGGTCTACTAGTATCAATGGCCGGAACATAGAACCTACCATGGTAAGGATTGGTTCGGGAAAAATGAACTCTAAAACATCTGTCAGCTTTAGAGGCAGGGAAATGGAGACTAAGATCTCACTTAAGTCTCCCACCAAGGATAAAGAAAGCAAAATGCCTGTGAAATCGGTGAGCTTTAAGGATGGAAAGCAAGGCAATCAGTTGCCCACATCTCCCAGGAAGTTGTTTTCACCATTGTCCGACCCAGCCAGAAGCTTGCATTCCCCACTGGCAGATCCCGAAATCCACAGAACCGAGGCAGCAATATGGTTGCAGAAAGTGTACAAGAGTTTCCGGACCAGAAGGCGCTTGGCAGATTGTGCAGTTCTTGCAGAGCAGAGATGGTTAGTTAGGATTGTTGATCTCTATCTGCATTTCATATAAAGTTCTTTGTTTGTAACAATTTTCGGGTTTTGATCATTGTGATGATGCATAGGTGGAAGGTGTTAGATTTTGCTGAACTTAAGCAGAGCTCTGTGTCCTTCTTTGAAATCCAGAAACCTCAAACTGCAATGTCGCGTTGGACAAGAGCAACAACCCGAGCTGCCAAGGTGGGCAAAGGTTTATCCAAGGCTGAAAAGGCGAGGAAGCTCGCTTTACAGCATTGGCTTGAGGCTGTAAGTTCAATATTCTCAAGCAAAAACACTAGTTTATTGCGTTTTTGAGGCCTCTAGTTGATCTTGTTGATCTTTCTTGTTGCTAGATTGATCCTCGCCATCGCTATGGCCATAACCTTCAATCTTACTATGTCTCATGGCTCCACTGTAACAGCAGACAACCCTTCTTCTATTGGTAAGATTTTTATGGACCAACAACAGAAAAAATGGCGATGTTCTCTGCTTAACAGTTGTGGACATTTGATGATAATAAGAAGAAAAAAGTTGACATTTCATATGTGATCGTGCAGGCTCGATATAGGAGATGGAAGAGAAGTTAACCTAGAAAGATGCCCCAGATCAAAGCTTCATGAACAGTGCATAAAGTACCTTGGTCCGGTGAGCCTTATCTCCTTTTAATCCTTTAATATTGTTTGGAAAGAACTGGATGAATGCAAGAGTAATGAGAAGTAGAATGACTAAAATGGCTGAAATTGTGAAGCGGCATTAGTTTGTTGGAAAGAACGTGAAGACTGTCGCCACTTGATATACTAGTTGGGTCATGCACCTAATAGTTTTAAGCTTTTGGATCGTAGTAAAGTTTAACATGACATTAGAACTGGTTTTGTTGGGTCTAGTGACCCGTCTTTGTTGCCTCCCTATTGATCCCCGTGCAAGATCCGTTGTGTTATCTAGTTTGCACGTGAGGGAAAGTGTTATCGTATCCCACATTGTAAGAATGTAAAGATTGTCGTCGCCTAGCTTAAGCTTTTGGGTTTGACTAAAGTTTAACATAACTCATGTACCAAAACCTTTTCCTTCTTGTTACAGGCAGAAAGGAGTGCTTATGAAGTAGTTGTGAGGAACGGGAAGTTGGTCTACAAGATGTCCGGGCAAGTTATTGATACGACTGGAGGACCCAAAGACGCCAAGTGGATTTTTGTCCTCAGCACATCCAAAATTTTATATGTTGGGCAAAAGAGCAAGGGAAAATTTCAACATTCGAGTTTCTTGGCTGGAGGAGCCACTTTATCTGCCGGAAGATTAGAAGTTGAAAATGGCATTCTCAAGGTAAGAAAGCGAGGCAATCTTGATAAATTGGATCTGTATTCTCTCCATAGGCTTATGTTTGAGACTTGTCATGACTTTGTTATAATAAACTCAACAGGCAATTTGGCCTCACAGTGGACATTACCTTCCTACGGAAGAAAATTTCCAGGAGTTCATGGGATTCCTTCTCGAGAATAATGTAGACCTCAAAAATGTGAAGGTAGAAAACGATATAACTTCACATATATGAACACATTGTTTGGGAAATATTGTAGATTCCAGTTATTGACACTATACTCATTTTGCTATTTTCAGCGAAGCTCATCTGATGAGGGCGAATTTACTAGTGTTTTACCACCAGATGAAGGAATGCCTTCCAAGTTAGCCAAACTTGAAATACCGAAAAGAAGTGATGCTGTTGATGATGTTGAGAGGGAAGGACTTCCACAAACACCAAAATGCAACAAAAAACCTCGAGACTTCGTTTCTCAGTATTATTATCATTCTGACGATGATTCTTCTTCTGATGAGGACGATGATAGTTATGGAACAGAAGAGGACTCACCTTTCTTAACGCTTCAGAAGTTGAATCTGTTTGATGAAGATCAAGAAGACTACGAGAAGCCTATCCCCAAGGAACAGATCATGAAAAGGATAGACTCACATAATGGAAGGAACTCATATCAGCTTGCGAAGCAACTGACATGTACATGGACAACAGGAGCTGGACCCAGGATTGGTTGCATTAAGGATTATCCTTCAGAGCTTCGGATGCGGATTTTAGAGCAAGCGTGCTTGTATCCGAGACTAAAGGTTGTCAGTAGATCACCCTCGCTCGCGGTCGAAAGGCCACCAAAGCATCCACACCATAGGAGAGTAACCACAATGATCTAAAGCAGCAGCACAGGACTGTGTGGGTGAAGAGAGTGAAGAGAGCAAGTCTCTATTCAATGGCAATATCATAGCTGGGTAGAGAGGATGGTACAGGAATTCTTTTGGTTTCACAATTTTTCAAGTGTTTGTTTTTTTGTAGGCCTTGCAGTGAAAATGGTTTGTAAATTTGAAGGGTTTATGGGTTTCAATTCCCTTTTAAACATGAAATCAAAATGCATCCTCACTTGCATTATCTTTGAGTCTTGTTGTCTACTAGCCTGAATGTCATTGTATTAGGTGCTTTCGGGTCTTCTCAGCCTAAAAGCTAGCTCAACACCCAACATCTCGGGAACATGAAAATCATTGTTAGAGTGTTATTGGGTTTTCTCAGCCTAAAAGCTAGTTCAATAGTTAACACATCAGGCACATGAATGTCGTTGCATTCAGTGTAATTGTGTCTTCTCAGCCTAAAAGCTAGCATTCAGTGTAATTGTGTCTTCTCAGCCTAAAAGCTAGCTCAACGCCCAACACATCGGGCACATGAATGTAAATTGTATTGATCGCCATTTGATCTTCTCGGCTTAAAAGCTAGCCCCAAACGCAATGAGCACATGAATGTTACTGTATAGAGCGTTCTTGGGTCTTCTCAGCCTGAAAGCTAGCTCAACTACCAACACATCGGCGTTCTTGGGTCTTCTCAGCCTGAAAGCTAGCTCAACTACCAACACATCGGGCTTAGGTTGGAAGAAACAACCTTACGGGGGAATAGTGTAAATGTAACCATGCAGTCTAATACTACTATTAGGTGTTATTGAGTCTTGTCACCTTAAATCAATGATTGAGTCAACAAATCATCTAATTATAAGACATTAATCACTAGCTCTTACAGTATAGTTCCAAAACAGATCGGATATATTCATCAGGGTGCTATCATTACAAGCTCATATATATGGAGCAGGCAAGAGAGGACAACTTTGTAACGTTTAAACACATTTCGCCAAAGGATTTCATTAGGCTCTAATGTACATTACATTATCGTGTTTTAAGCATTTTGAGGACTTCTGATACAACATATCATAACATGATTACAATCTACAACAAATACTGACTTGGAAGATGACATGCCGATATTTACAGGCCGGTGATATAATGTGTACCTCTCTCATCCGTAAAATGATACACTATTGGCTAGATGAAAGGAAATATGATGTACTCAGCATAAAATAGATTCCATATAAATCTATAGAAACCTGAGATTGCGTCCTGAAAAAAGCAACCAAATGTATAATCAGAGAGAGTAAGAGATATCTTCCAGTTCATTGCTATAGCCCACACAAGATCCCAACTAAAAAAAATTGTTTGTGTCTCAGTAAAATAAGTATGTCCCATCAAAACAATTAGCGCAGATGAATGCTCATCAGAGTGAAAACAAATTGATAAAAGCAGATTTTATTTGATCACCAATCACGATACAACTCTTCAAAATTATGGCATCATTTTAAGCAACCAAAAGCTAAAGTGTGTGTGTGTGTGTGTATATTTATAAGCAACCAAAAGCTAAGTATTACCTTTGTGTAATTTGCTTGTTCTAATACCCGTGTCTGCAATCAAGACAAATATTGAATGTAAGAAGTGTAATAAATGTACATAATTGTAAGAAAAGGAACATTGCAAGACTATCTTCCATGTGACAGGTAGTGTTCACAAGATACTACATCATTCCTGGTCATTGTGGTAACCACATAGTTTATATACAAAAATCTGACCTGATAAATCAAGCTCAATGCCATGATTGTATGCACGGGTATCATTAAGTTACGCCTGAAAACCTGAAACAAATGAAAGTGATCATCTCACGTAATCAAGAATCAAACACGTACAAATGCATGGCTGATACCCTGAGATGTGTGTGTGTTTGCGACAGATAATGCACAGGCCATGCTGAACCTATAAATCTTATATCAGTGAAAGATTCAAGGTAAAAAAGTTAACCTGAGGCATGTAAATAGCTGCTAATATAGAAGCAACATAGTTTAACAGCAAAAGCCCAGAACCAAGGTATGCAATGTTTCTAACTCCAAGCTTTGTTGCTAAGGTTGAGATCTGGAACCTAAAATAGAATCAATATAGTATGGATATCAGATCGGCATGACTGTCGGAACAATAACATCACCAGACACGGAATACAAACATAAGGCTAGATCTGGATTTCAAAATATTGAAGCTAAAAGCTTCAAGGGATGAGTAATTGAGGAACTTTATATAGAGGGAAACAAAAGGATATATACCTATAATCTGGAATTCCAATAGTCAAAGGGATTGCAAATTAAATCACGAGCTCAAATGAGCAAATATTAAAAAAGATATTGATGTAGGTTGGTCCGGCACTTACTTGCGATCCCCCTCCACATCGGGAAGATCTTTTGTTATGGCAATCACTAGAGCAAATACAGTTACGAAGGTTGTAATGAAAACCACAGGTGAACTGCAGGAATAAATTTATACGGCGAACATGAGAAAATTCTGTACACACTCCAGCCAACAAATATATTTCTCCACAATAAATTTGAAACATGGTAACTGAACATTTTGATCAATGATGTCAATGTGCTAGTTTCAAGAAAGGTCATGATGTATGCAAACCCAAATTCTTATGTGTCACTCAAGCTAGGCAACGATTGCAGCTTAAGCGGATAAAATGAAGAAGCTAGCCCCACAACTCTTAATAGATCCCCACTTGGGAAACTAGTGGCTTCCAAAATTTATACAGAAGCTCAATTGGGACTAGGATTACATTTAAATTTAATTACATATAAACTAACATTTATTTATTTTATTTTTACTGTGCATACAAGAGTAAGACCATCAATATGGAATTTTTACTTTAGTCCCTAAGTAACTGAAGCCATCAGTTTAAGCCACAAGTTATGCATGAGTGTTGCTTTATTAATCTCTATTAATCAAATGACAAATTATGACAAATTAAAGACTAAAGAGTACTAAATTCTAACGCACCTCCACTGAAATGCAAGTCCAAGGGCAGCTCTTGTGGCATAATAAACACCAAAGTTAAGAAGAAAGCCCCGTACCTGTAAAAGTTATTTATCACATCAATCCTGTCTCTAAACATCATATTTTCTTGACCCACGTATGACTAGCTAATATCACATGTAATCTACTGTGCTTTCATGCAAAACAGTATCATCACTCCTCACATGATAACTATTACCACAGATCCTACTATACTGAAAGTAGCACAATTTGCAAGCTGTCAAATAGTGTTGTTCTGAAGTTTTCAGGAAACAAATAGAAGGTTCAGTTTTCAGTTACCATGATCATAGGCCAGACCTTAGTGAGCCATTGGTTCACTCTATTCCTGGGTCCATCATACCTGCCGCCTTAGAGATCAAAACCCAGGTTGAATGATAGTGTTATACTGGAGTAGCCTCCGACCACGACTTATCAAATTGATGGCGATTTGTAACATTTCTTTAATTGCAGTTTTACGAATGAGGTATTGATCTTTAATTTGCTTGGAGAATCGCTGAATTATAATACATCACTTCAGAATGTAAAATGGTATTTTATTTCTTCTCTGGAACTAATGATTTGGCCAATTTAGATGAGAATGGATAGCCCATATCCTCTTATGTTTCATCAATCTGGTGATGTTAATGATGACTTAATTTTAAACAACTAAGCAGACAATATCAAGCCATACAATCCAGCTCCATCGCCTAAATTCAACTAACCAGATAAAAACTCTAAATTGATTGCTGGAAATGAAAAACATAAATATAAAAATAAAAATCATACCGTGGCAATAATGAGAAATGCTGCAACAGGAAATCTCTTCATTCTAAGCGGAGGAACAGAATAGATGGTGCCAAGGAATAGACCAAGACTGTAAAGAGAAGTAATGAATGGACCAAAGTTCAATCCAACAATTGTGAGGCCAGCCACTGCAAAAAACACGACCAGTAACCATGCTGATTGAACTGACAGATCCCCTGCAGCTATAGGTAAATAAGGTTTGTTTACCCTGTAAATGAAATAGGAAAATTAAAAAAAATTGCTCACAATAGTTCCATGAATAGATAAACATTTGATAGGAAGAATCTTGAATCTAATTTTTCAGATTCAGACCTTTTAAGAATATAGTGCAAGTTCTACAAATAGTTTACATGACTTAAAAGTGCATCTACAAAGATCACAGTTCCTTACTTGTCAATTCCAATATCGTAGATCTGGTTGATGCCAACTATATAACCATTTCCGCAAATTAGAGCAAAAAGCCCAGAGAGTGCCTTGAGCACTAGAGACCACTTGATCAAATTGGTATTTTCAATCAACGCTCTTGCCACCAAAGCACTGTAAACATGAGAAACATTAACTTCTGTCAACTGCACATGGAATGAGTTGGAAGTAACTTCCATGAAACATTGTTGACAATAGTTTTTGTGGTATAGCTACTCACCAAGATCCTAAAGCTGTCCCACGTATGGTATGAGGCCGAAGAAATCTCCAGCATGCATCTCTGAAATCTGAAACTTTGTTTATCATGGGATCAGATCCAGCAGCTCCAACTTGAGTGCAGGCCTGGGAGCATCAACTTTCACATCAATGCCATAAGTGGACTTCGAGTAAAAGACCAACTTTTTTCACAATACTGGAATATAAACAAAACAAGGGGACTCCAGCACTAGCAATAACAAACCAGATGTGACTCGTGGCCCGTGGGGCATATGGAAACTAGAGCATACTACTATATGGTAAATTGATACAAAAGTTGGTTGTATAAACAAGACCCTTTGTAAAACTTAAACCCAATAAGCAGACAAACCATTTTCTTATAGGTAATGACCATTGTAAAGTTAATAGCATGCCTATCTTGTCAATAATACTTATGTTAATTCAATAACAAATTGCATATAAAAAATTCATTGAATGATTACATTGGTTCATTCAATAACATATACACAAAATTCCACAGAAACAACACAAAATTTGAAATTATAAAGCTATACTTCAAGAATTATATGGGAACTAATTACATAGGACCATGATTGGTTGATTGATTGATTCACTACCTCATTCATAATTCACCTTCATCACACAAACCCAAAATCAATGTAGTCTAACCATTGAAACTATGTGGGGAAAAGCTGAATCAAGCAAGATGCATTACTCAACATGACATGAACACCAGGCAAATAATTGAACACACATGCAACTTTATCAACTAAGTTCCCAAAATATCTCTTCATAACTATAAATTCCCAAGCAAACTCTGGCATTTCAAGTGAAAAACAATGCATACCCATATGAAATTACGCCGGTAATGTCTGTTGGGAACAGGTTTGGAATTGGATCGACCACTGTGACTGTGCAAACCAATTGAAGGCAAAAATTGGGAACATTTTAAGCTGAGTTCAGAGGATTTGCAGGTGATGATGGTGGTTGTATTTGCTTGAAGACGAGAAAGCTTGTAGCTTTGAGTAGCAGCTGAAATTTGAAGAGAAGACGAAGGAAAATATGAGAGCTCCATGCAGAGAGATTGAGAGAGATTGGGGATGGGAAGTCAGCGGCAGTGAGTGAGCTGTGTAGACCGGTGCTTCAATTTTGTTTTTTACCTTTATACCCACAAACAACTAACAAATTGCGAAAATAGCTTTACTTTTTCAAAACATTTTCATTAAGGCCCCTATTTTCATCGAACGGCAATAAAAGAGGCAGAGGAAGAGTAAACTGATCTTGTCCGTTGATGATGATAGCCAGATCAATCCAACGAACTGCATTGGGCAAAAACGTCATTTGCCAACCTCTTCCTATATTATAAATAGTAAATTGATTAGAACCCTATTGCTAGGGTTATTGATATCTCCTTCGCAAGCAGAGCCGCCTCGTCAGACCTTTCGATAGGCAAATCTCAACCGCGACTTGTTGTTCAGGTTCGACCAGAAATTCTCCGTTTATCTTCATTGTCGTTGATTTGGCTGTATTTGGTTTGTGATCAAGCCCTATTACTTGGATTTTGTTTTGTTTTTTTGGATTTGGCTGTATTTGGTCGGTAATCGGGCCCTAATACTTGTATTAGACGTTCAAACGATGGATTGTTGTTTGTTGATGTCTTTCGTCTCTGTATTTTTTGTTTATTTGATATGATTTGTAATTGATATGTCTGATTTGTAGAGGACAATTGATTTATCTTCTAATTAGGGTTTTCATTAACTGGCTTGAGTAGTTAGGGTTTGTGAGGAGATTTTGTGATGGTTTGTTTGTGATGTAATTTAAGTATAGCTTTTTCCTGCATTGAGTTTGTACTGGGTTTGAACTAATGGGCATGATTGAGAATTCTTTAGTATTTGAAGAACCCCCATTGTAGTTTGTAAGTGAGATATGATTTGTAATTATCCAGGGGTTGTGTGTTGTCTTGTGTATAGTTAAGTAGCTACTTATTTGGCAGTCATTGAGCATTTGTGGTTATAGTCTGAGTTGTAGTGTGACCATATGCAATAGTTTCATGTCTTTGGAAAGAATTTTGAGATAATGACACTTCTGGTTAGCAAGAATCTCTACTGAGGAGTTAAGAATTCTACATTAGTTTGTAGAATTGTGAGATTGGTGTATACCTATGGGTTGTCTTCTGTTAAATGTTCACTTAAAGTTGTTTGATTCTGTTATTATTGTGCATTTGTGTTTTGATTATGAGTTATTGTTATCTTATGCAAACCAACTTCATGTGGGTTTAATTGGTTTTTTCCCATCTCATGAAAAACCTGCTTAGCCCTATACCCCCTTTTGAGTTAGTGTTAATGTACAAATGTCTGATCTTATTTGGTCAAGCCCTTAGTGACAGATATGTGCTCTCCCCTAATTATGTTAGATGTTATTATGTTAGATATGGAGGTGCAGTTTTCCCTTATTATGTTAGATAGGGAGGTGCTACTCTCCTGTCATTGTTTCCATCATTTGTATGATCTGTTTGAGGCCTGTTGTGTGGTATTTACTTCATTCTCTAATTGTAGGTCATGTATACATTATGGTTCTGATGCCAACTATTTTTCTTCCTTGTACAGAATGGATTCTCAGAGTAAGCATGCTGTGGTGGTGAAGGTTATGGGTCGCACAGGATCAAGGGGGCAAGTGACTCAGGTCAGGGTCAAGTTTATTGATGATCAGAATCGTTTCATCATGAGGAACGTTAAGGGACCAGTCAGGGAAGGTGATATCCTCACCCTGCTCGAGTCCGAGAGGGAAGCCAGGAGACTCCGATGATTTACCAAATTTCTCACCTGTTTCTCTAATTTTGGTTGCATATGTTATGTTTTTGTTGGGTAGCTAGTTAATGTCAGCAACTCTGTTGTTTGAATTGCTTTATAACTCTTGAATGTTTTCAATATTCTAAGTTTGGATTTATAAGATACTTGGATTGCACTTTTTATATTTGAGCTACCTGGCAAATGATGGTCATAGAGCATGTAAGCTTTGGACTTCACAGTGATCCATTATCCAATATATATGGAACAGATTTGATAATTATTGCTTTGCATTTGACATGGTGACATTCAGTTACTTTTCACAGGGCTGAAGATGAAAATTGAGCACAAATTAGTTGAATTGAAACTTAATGTCCTCGGGTAAAAATGGATTGGATGGAGGTTTTCAATGGGGAAGCAGGCCTTTACTGGCTTTTCTGAAGAGCATTGGACATGACTATATGGCTTTACTAGCAATCCAATTCTGGAGACTCCAGTCCACCCTGCAGTGTTTGAAGGGTCCGTGGGAGTTCCGAGTTTCGAATCTCACTTTTATACAAATAGACGATACATTTGAAGATTTCGAAGTCAAGCACCCGAACGAGCTTTGAAGCAAACTTTACTTCATCAATAACCAACCATGCGATACCTAAACCACTCTCCAATTAAAATTCTTTCTAGCAATGTGTGGTTTGGATCCCATAGGATAGAGTAAGAGAAATGTGTGGATTGGATCCCATGGGGTAGGGTGTCCTACTCTCACGCTGAAGATTGATTTTAAACGCACACTCATCTCCCGGTGATTTGACTATTTTTTCTGAGTCAAGTCAAGGGTCCTTATACGTCGTCGTATGGTTTTCTTTTCCAAAGCTAGGGTTTCTGATTAAGTTCTATTAGGTCTTCTTTTCCCCAAATGTTAGAGATTTTGACTAAG
>JAYMTH010001341.1:0-15342 GCA_036897465.1 Pelargonium australe | reverse complement strand
ACCAACTTACAGGTATATGCATTTAACTATTTACTCTTGTGAGTATATGGATTTAACTCATAAGAAGGTTATGGCACCTCAATTACATCCCAGCAACCTTAAGCAAATTATTCAACATTTTCCATATTTTCTGATTGTCAGGGGGCTGAACTAGCGCATTACCTGTGTTCTAGCATGCACTTGTAGCCTTTTTACATAATTAGTCACTGGGAAAGAGACTTACCTAGATATGTATTAATTTTAACCGAAAACATGCTTGTAGACAGCATGTAGAGCATGTCTGATGTTTATTTTGCATAAATTGCGTTGTTTGTTTAACAAAGTAAAAACTAAGGGACTGAATTGTAACCGAAACATTTAGCATCATATTGACATGTGTATGCACTAATTTGCAGAAATTATTTTTTGCATAATCACCATAAACAAAATGAGAGAGAGAGAGAGAGAGAGAGAGAGAGAACATTGTTTGCACCAACTTAAAAATATTCTGATACTAAAATACACAGAGAGAGAAGAGTAAAAGTCAAAACAAAATTTGGATTGGGGTAAGCCATATATCAATTACAACATGTCACTTTATAAAATTTCATCTATTGCACCACAATGAATTTGTGGCTGCAGAGCACTTCATTGATTTCAATAAATTATAATGAGGTGTTTTAATTTTTATAAGTGGCTCCTTTTAAGTCAATTTCTCTTGACTTAGAATCCTTGGACTATATATTTAAAGCATGAGATAGATAGAAAATTTCAGCTCATCAAATAAGCAACAAACATATATTTTTGAGTTCATGCATGATAACAGAAACAATGAAACTTACCTTTGCAAAAGTACTTGCTAGATCATCCATGTCAGATAAAGATCCTAACCCCTGGCAATAAATAAAAAATCAAATTGACCTTGTGTTATTTAATAGCCCAAATTATATAATTAAATACACAACACAACATTCATGAGTTACCAAGATAATAAAATAATATTGCAGCCTCAAAATCAAGAAAACAGAGGGCAGTGGCGCAAACGGAAAGAAAGGGACATAGATAGTGTAAATTCTAACAATGTCAAATTTTTAGTATTAATTATCTAAATCATTATCAAAATATTTATACAACATCGGCATAAGAAAGTAAGAGATACCAAACGAATTAATGTCCCTGGCTATATAATCATGGAAAACACAGATGGAATAAGTATATATTTCTTAAAACATAGTTCAATATCTTTCTTATAGGAATACTGAGTTAACTGTTTGTTTCCAAAGAGTTTGCTAAAAAAATAATTATTGTAAACTAAATTAAGGAATGTATCTATGAACTACAATGGTAGATAGTCTGTCCACGTTCCAGATTAGAACCCAATGTCATAACTTCTTAAGGCCTATGATATTCATAAGGGTAGTAATAATGACAAGTTAATAAAGAAAACAAACATTACCTCTTCTCTTTCAAACAAACGGTACTCATCATCAACAGATCCAAATACAGGAACATCCTGTTCATCATCTTCTAAACCCCCCAGCTCCACTCCTTCTGTCACATTTTGACCAAAAAATTCATATTGTGTTGCATCAAAGAGTCTACTCCCTGCCAACAGATAAAACAATGTGTGAAAATCAAATGAATAATATCTTAAAAAATAATCAAGAAAACTAAACTCATCTTAAGAATCTTAAGCTTCAAGATAACTTCCAGTCCAAGAACAAACCTATACCTCCTAAACTATCATATCCACTGTCTAGGCAGTATACTATTTCAGTTTGCCCATTCATTTGAACACATAACTGGCAATATTTTTCAAAAACATCCTGGAAAGCAGCACAAGACTAGAGTGATTGGGCTCAGGAAAATGTAATGACCTAGCTGTAAGCTAAAACTAAGCAGTAAGCACCACCCAAAACACAAAATGAACTGAAATCACATAAAGCATTTTCCTTGTAGTACATATTGCTTTGCTACAATTTAGCTCCAAAGACAGATATCCAAGTATCGAACACAATTCAGAACCATAAAAATCTTGAGTTTCGATACAAAACAGGCATTCTTTCCATTTCTATACCCATAAAAAAATAAAATTAATAATAACTTAAGGAGCTAAAAGCTATTCAACAAACTCCTAACCTATCTCAGCTAACATAATGGCCATGATTTTTTAAAGCCAACCATGAGCACATCTTCAGCCCCAAATAATAACTCGACCTTGCTCCTGAGCTAAAGCTGGGACCAAGATGACACAACGATGAGCAATCCAAATATACCAAATTGTAATGCGTTATACATTCTTAAAATTCAGCTCCAAAAACAGATACACAGCCTGACCCACAACCTCAAAACCCCAGATTGCCAAGTTTTAGCACCAAAAATCTGTTCTTTCCCTTCCCAAGCTTCTCATTCAATCATTGAAACCAAACAGATGTCCCAAAACACCAAGATCAAAGACAAAAACAAAACAAAAACACACATCCATAAATAAAACTACAAATTTAGAATGGAAACGGGAGTGAGCTTACCAGAGGAGCTCTCAGTGAAGTCCTTAAAGTCTTTACCGTCAGATCTCTCCATAATTTCCCAAATCGAAGCCTAAACCCTACAAACCAGAAACCCTACGAAGAAGGAGATGGCCACGCCGTTCGGTGTAGACACCATGGGAATGGAGAAGAACCAAACCCTAATGGAGAGGGCACGGGAGGTAATTTTGTGGCAATTGTGAGGTCCGTTTCGAGAATCGAAGCTTTTAGAGCCTTCCTCTGAAAGAGAGAGACGAGTTGTTCCGATTTGTTTTATTTTAATTTTTATATTTATGGAGTCATTTACAGACAGAGAAGAAGAGGAAAGGAGAGAACTTTTGTGCATACACGCCACGCGACGCAACGCGAGTACAGTACACACTACACACGTGCTCTTTTAGACAAAACATAAAATGGAACAGGTGCTGGATTGTGATTGGTTGGCTGTTGACTGTTTACTAGATTTTTTTTATATATTAATAATATTTTTTATTTGTCAAAGGCTCATAAATGTGTTTTTTTGGGGCTTCAAAAATAGCTGAGAGAGGCAGATAATTGTCATTATCTTGAAGCTCCTCGTGTTTATTTATTTATCTATTATTGACTTCTTCTTCTTTTTTTTTCTTTTTTTTTTTTTTATGTTTTAGCCATGTGAATTTAATTGTTGAAAAACATTCATTTGACTTAATATAATTCTTGTCGGATAAATGAATAAAAAATCTTCGTTACAATGTAAATGACATACAGCTAGTCGGTGCAAGTAAAATGCAATAACATTGTGTTTGCATCACATTAATGTCATGGTGATAAGTTAATAGTAATAGCAAGTAGACTATTATGACATCATGTTAATTTGCATCACATTGATGTCATGGTGAGGCATGAATGATGTCGTGTTGACGTAACAACATGGTTCATAATTCATATTGATGTAGTATTGAGACTCGAATGAGATAACGATTACATCAGCATGTCAAGGTGGCAATGATGTCATCACTTGAAGGTCCTTGAAATATGACTTTTAAAGAGCGAATCAAGATGTGGGGTCTTAAAAGTTGTCAATAGGATATACAATCCATATGACCTTCAACGAATGCTTATCAAATTTATCGATAAATGCTCGATAAAAAGAGTATGCACGTAAAAGACAAGCATAATCCATATATATACTGATAATGTGACAATAGCTCAACAAAATAGTTTGATCTCCCATTTGAGATCAGAAAAATGAAATGGATCAATTAAAATTGACATCAATGGTAAGATAATTAGTTGGAATGGGACTGTTTCTCTTACTTTTATCATCTCATAAGTTGGAGTGTTAGACAAGAAAGATATTAAATCAAAAATTTCAATACTGATGGGGTGGTGAATATTAAGCCAAACATTTAAAATATTTTATTATTATAATTATTTTCAAAGATGGAACTGCTAAATCAAACATGAGCTGAAATGAAGGAAACTTCATCCACAAGAAATTTCTTTTCAATCAATTCTATTCAAAACAAAACATATAATGTCGACATTTTCAAGTATATGTAGAGAAGAATTAAAGAAAAACAAAACAAGTTATGAACTTTTTAGGAGAATCTAAGTTATGGGTAGTGCTAGAGTGGCCTCTACAGAACCCTCGCCTGGGGGTGCGACTTGATTCTCTTTCGTTGATGACGTCTTTCTCATTGTCCAGAATGCAGCATAGTATCGATTCTGCGAAGGACCACATATACAAAAGCTAAATAAGATGCTAAAAACTTGTGGCTGAGGCTGAAAGGCATTATTATGTTAGAGAATCCATGAAACACATTGTATAGATTCTATGAAACAACAGAACTGGTCCTGACTGGTTTGTTTGTTTGTTTACCACTTTTCCCACTAGAGTTGAAAAGTTATCTACATTCTCATCTTATTCTGATTCATCAGATGCACCAAAACATGAATTGGAAGTTTAGGTTGAGTGACCTAAGAACATTCCCACACCAACCCGACCTCAACAGGTGCAACCAAAATTTCGCTTGCGTGAAGCTCAGTCTTCTTTCACATGCTACGCATAAATAACTAGTGGGGGAAACTATCTTTTACTGAAATCTCTCAGAAAAGCTCCTGCTCGTGTATATTATAATATCTATAAGAGGGATTTGGGTCAGTCCTAGGTGGCAATTCGGATTTCGATTTCGGATCGGATTTGTGTGTAAATTGTAAAATATGCAGAATGGAGCAGAGCAGCCCAATCTGCCTTTTAACAGGATAAATTTGATCCAAAAATTGGTCGAATAAGATCGGTCTTATGTTGGATTGGAATTCAGATGTCCGCCATTTTGGATTCAAATTGCCAGCTCTTGTCAGTCTAAAGTTTCTTTAAGTGCCTTCTTATCTAGCTATATCTACAACACAATCCCGTCCCACACACCTACATATAACACTTCACTTTTGCTTAAGAATACCTGTGCCGTGTACCACTGTTTTAACATTCAAATCCAACTGGGCTTATAGGACGTCTGTGTGAATTGATTCAACAATCAACATCATAACTACCCAAACTAAGTTTGTTAGTTTATCAAGGTGTTTTAGAAAAAAGCAAGAGTTGGCAAAAAAATTAGACAAGGTAAATTTTGACCCCTGACTACAGTATGCATCCATGGCATGCACTATATGTTTTGCATGAAAGTATGAAACTATAAGACAAACAAGAGAAGAAATGGTACTGCAGAAGGCTTTAGAGTCAGAAGCTTACTTGCATCATTGATTTTGGATTTGTGGTATACGTAGTCTCGATAGTCTTTTCCTTCTGCAGGCCACGATTGTCAAATCACACATTAGTCGGCTTTCACAAAAGTTGAGTAAACAGAAATGATACTGGTTGAGAACTGAGACTACCTCAAACTGGAATCCATATTGCAAAGCTACCCTCTTCACATCTTCCAAACTCAGCTCAATGGACATCTCCTAGAGAGAGAGAGAGAGAGCAGCATATTAGTTGGCTAATTCATTCCCTGCTTGTGCATGAATATGTACTATAAGGATAAGAAGCTTACATCTTGCCCATACATATCTGCAAAGTGATACAGTAGGGGTCCCAAATTTATCCAAACCTGTTGCAGATTAGATTATTTAGTTAATCCTCAAACTCAAAACGGAGTAACCAATTCAAACAAATTATAGCGCCTTACTCCCCCATCTTTAAGAATTCTCGATATAATCTCAATATATTCAACTATGTTGTGCGCCGTATCAATAAAAAAGCAGGTCACAACTGCATCCCAAACACCTGCATGATTCATCAAAGACAAAACTCATTCCAGAATAGCAAAGAAAACACAAGGAGCTCATTGCAGTTGCATCTTGCATGGTTAGACATCAAATGACACGGTTTCTTCCTTTTTCGAACATCATTTTCTAAATATATTACTAGTGTGGAGTATCCATGACCGAAAAATAATTCCCCAAAAATTATACAATAGTTAAACTCATATCAATCCGTCTCCTACACCAATTACAGAAATATATACAAGGCTCAAGTTAGATACTATCTCCTACCTACATGACTTGGATCGCTGTAGACTTCGACAAAATCGCCACCACACATGGAAAAACCTTCAGTAATCCCTGCACTGCTAGGACATAAATAGTTTGAGAAAAATAAAAGGAAAACACAAATCCTAGTTTTCTCTGCAGATCTTCAGACTTATTTGTCAACAAGCAAATCCTAGTGTTTTGATGATGATAACTGTGAAAAATTAGTAACAAGTAAAGACCCTGAAGCAAATAAGTTCCATTGTGGTTCAGGATTACAGTTAGATGTAACATATTGTTTTGGCTATTGTATCCCTCAAAATCAATCACCCTACCCTGGATACATTCCCTCACCAAATAAGGGTTTGGATGAATACCTAGCTGGATGAATATCTGGAATTGAAACAGGACGAAGTTGGTCATTGTCTGAAAGTGAATTACAATTACTGTGGATCCAAGGATATATTGTCCACTCTCCGGCAGCTTGAGCACTAAAAATATAAGAACATTCCAAATGAGGAAAGCAAAAGGCATGCGACTGCCATAGTAAGTAACTAATCTCATCCAAGAGCATAAAAGAAAATTGTCATCTAACAGAAGGGAACTGTCAGAAAAACTTACTGGTTAAGAATAAAACTTGAGCATATCATCATGTAATATGAGAATTCATTTCCCTGGCTCATGAAACCTTTTATAAAAATATGAAACAAATCAGACACTGCAGATGTATATCTGTATATGTCAACAGATATTTGTACCAATTTGATATAAAAGTCATACCCAGACATGAGATCTCCAAAGCCAGTCGCCCAAGTCCAGCACCAGGAACTAAACATGCAGGAGGGCTGTTAAAAGGATTACAGCTTTAGTAACTATCATAAAAGATAAGAAACTTCCATGCAACACAGAACAATTCCTTCACCATTACAATAATGAAGATGTGCAACAATTCTGACAATTATGCCTAAAGAGGAGACAGATTTACCTCTCCTTATTGCGATTAGGGAATAAAGCATTGAGTTCCTCCAGAATAGGCTTGTAGCACTGATCCCGTTCTTTCTGCCCCTCTTCCGCCCAGTCTCTTACTATATTTCTAATAATACAACGGACCTGAAAAGAAAAGGGAACACCTTAGATTGCTGAAATATATGGATATTAATATATTATCGCAACTGTCAATCATTGGATGACTTCTTCACATGAACAAATATTGAAAGAAAATGAAAATGGATAAAGATTAGTAAATTGTGTAATTGATCACCAGCTTAAACTGAATTACAAAAAGAGAGACACTCCATACCTTATCAACATCAACCAATGGAACATTAAACTGCAGAGATGGATCCAGCCAATCACGGGAGGGTGAGGATACCTGAATATTAATAGAAAAAAACTAAGAAATTGAGACTGATTCATTTAATCAATTGCTGAAAAGGAAGAGATGAGCACAAGTGAATTGATGTTCAAACAAACCACAAAGAAGAACTGAACTGGACTATACTGAAATTGTTATTTTAATTAATTTTAATGAGTTTTAGCATCTTCGTGCTCTTGGAAATATGGAGTAACAAATACATAGGCAGACACATCCTTCATCGACAAATATATGCCTACAAAGTCGCATAGAATGAAGGGATTAAGAGAAAAATGAAGGTCATGCTGGGAAAACCAAACTTTTGCTGGTTGATCAAGTTGTTCAACACCCTTATTTCATATGTTTACTATACATAACCAGGACATTCTTACTCTGTGTTTCATTTGACATGTTGCCCTCGTGTTGGTTCTCTGTCTCTTGGCCAATATAGTAGATACAAAAATAACTTATGAGTAAAGCACATGAGATGTGAAGTGTTGGAAAAGAGAGAACCCCTTAGGAAACGTGTTACGTTACAGCACAGACCAAGGTGAAAATGGTCCACACCAGACTAAAGCTCATTGACCCTGTTTCATTCAGTATATTAAGATAGCCTTTTCTTGAAGGTTCAAGATATCTTATCCAAAAGTCTAGAGTTTCTTTAGCTTTAACCTCCTTTACATTTTTCCTTAAACTACCATCACATGTATCCAAGGTATTATTGACCTTAGATATTATAAGGAAGAAACTGATACGAAAAAAATTAATGACATATTGATCACTATTACTGACTAGCAGGTCAAAATAGATAAGACCTTACATTTCCATTAGGACAAGCGACATCATCACAACAAGGTTTATCTGTCTCTTTGTTAAGCTCCATATTTGTTGGACAGCTTGTGGTAATGGACTCATGGAGACCTTCATCTTGCACCCCCTGTCGTTACCTCTTTAAGTCAGATACTATAGCACAAAAAGGCATAGAGAGTTGAGCATATATAGCAGTAAAGCAAACAGAATAACCAAAATGTTGCAGACACCTTGTTGGTGATCACTTCTTTTGATGTGTCACACATAACATTGTTCACGTGACTCACTTCCATACAGCTCAATTGATCCGAGTTTGAGCAACATGTTCTTCCACTTCTTTCAGCAGATTGACAAGCACAAGCATCCCTTTCTCCATGGAAGTGATGATTGTCTGAAGCATCTTCAAGATGTGAATGATCGCAACAATCTACATCCTGGCTCATATCTATTGGAGGTTCAAAAGCCTGCCAAGCAACAAAATCCAAAAGGTAAACCTCAAAATGTTTTTGTACCATTATACAATTCTAAGAAACATAAGCCAACGAACTTTATTTCGAAAGTGAAGTATCACAGTAACTAAAGACCAAGAATTAAAAGAGAGAATGAACAAAAAAAAAAGTGTGATGATAATAAGATACTGAGCAGCAACTGACCTGAAGCATGTTAAAAATGAAATATGAATTGGCAGAAATACACCTGCACCATTAAGAGGTCAACTAATTATCAGCAAGCATGATGATTATCAAATGCATACAAGAGTATAAGACTATAAATGTATAATAACTCAAAAATCTTGTTTACGCAAGCTCTTATTTCCTTGTGAATTTAACAATAGGTGAAGTCAATAATGGCCACTTCAAAAAATTATTTGAAAAAAAGCAAAGTAAATGATTTTTTTTTTTTTTTTTGGAATAACTGTCTTCGAATGAATACAATCCAAATTAGGGACATTTGAATGTTATTTTTATGGCAGTAAAAGAGCATCCCAGACAATGAGGCTCCCACCATTTTGAGGTATGGTATCTTTTGACAATACCCTGTTGTTTAATTGTATACGTACTAATTCACTATTTTGAAACACAAAAGTGTTGAAAACTATTAATGGATGTGAAAGCAAAACAACCTTGATTAATCTAAATCATGGGAAAAGACATATCACATCAAATATAACATGATTACAAAAAAATAAAAAATGTATGAAAACAAGATTAACAATTTACCGTCTTAGTTTTTTGAACTTTAAAGGGTAATGTGATAATAAAGCCTGCAAAAACACAAGAAACGATACGGGAATTAAACTAAAAAATCCCTCAAGACAGATTTGACACATGCAGCAACTTCAAAAGCCACTGTATCAAATCAACTAGAATCAAATACCTATGTTTCAATCACAATCTCATTGAAAAATAAAACTTTACTCAACAACACAGATTAAAAAACAAAAATACCTTGTGGGCAGGTGGAAGTTTCTTAAAAGATCGTTCATATCTTCTAACATCCTCGTCCGAAGCATCAGGATAGCTTCACAAACAATCCATTAAAATACAAATTAATCAAGACACACATGATCAAGCGATAAGGCAGAATTTTAATTGAACACACTGTCACTACAAATAGTTGACCAAAAAGCTTGAACACAAACAACAACAAATTCAACTGATGATTAAATTACTGGTACTGAGAGATTCAAATTTAAGCTTGAATCCTAAAGCAAAAACCCTGAAATTGTTCAAAAAATAAAATAAAGAGACGTACTTGAGATAGGCGCTGATGATGCGCCTGAGAGATTTGACTTCGAGAGCTTCTTCGAGCTTCCTCTGACGACGTCGCTCCTCGTCTTCTTCTTCTTCTCCGCCGAGATGATACATATTCGACATTGGTTCTTCTCTCCGGCGAGAAGGGTTCACAGACTGACAGTGACAACTGCGAGAGAGTGTGTATCTGTAAATGTAATGATACTGTATATACTTAAAGGCCCAATACAAAGCCCAATATATTATTGATGGGCCTTGTCCCAGGCCCAATACTTCAAAACGCATCGTTTTGGTACACTAGTCCTGACTCAACTCAACTCAACTCAACTCAACTCGTCCCATGACTCACCGAGTCATCTTGATGTGTCTCTCTACTCTCTAGTCAAGTCTCTACTAGAGCTAGAACACAAATTTTAACTCTAACAAAATATCAGGAACGGATCCATAATATTTACTCAGTGGGGCCAACTGCCCCCACACCCCTTTTTCTATATCCGTTGTTGTTTAGTAAACATGTTTATTACATTATTGAATGAACCAGTTGTTTGTATCCGAACTCACGGACATCTAAAACTCAACTTGAAAATTTATAAATTCAAAACATAAAATGAAATCGTGGGACGAGTCGGGCACAACATATATTGCACGTAAAGTTATAACGTAGCCGGACTCGTTTTCATGTTGGGAAATTTCAACCTGAACCCAAAACAACATGACTCGAAATCCAAATTAAGGCTAAGCTGTCTCGAATTTAGCTTCCTAACCTGTCAACATCAGAGACTCCCAACACTTTGGGACACATCCACCAACTGCTGTCAGTATGATAATTACCTAGGTTGGTCCATAGTGCCAATCAAATGACCTAAGACATATAATGCAAGCTTTCAGCCATTAAATTGATTTGAAGCTCTGTGCAACATAGACCACAAAAACATACTAAGTACTAGGATAGCAAGGAATTGACAGATGAAGAGAGCTCACATTTGTCTGATTGGTGTATATCAGATAAGGAACTTACTATGTACAACTAAAATTTTGTGGACTAGGCTAAAACCTTGTTGCAGCTATACATACAAAAGAAAGTTTATTCTATAGGCTTATTAGAAGCTTAAGAGTGTGAAGATGGATGGCCAAGAAGCTGTAGCTGTTAAGCCTCATGTCATTTGCTTCCCAGTTCCAGCTCAAGGCCACATAAAGGCCATGCTTGACTTGGCAAAACTATTGCACCATAGAGGTTTTCATGTAACTTTTGTTAACACTGAGTTCAACCATAGGCGCTTTCTCAAATCTAGAGGTCCTCATTGCCTTGATGGCTTGCCTGGTTTTAGATTTGAAGCTATTCCAGATGGTCAACCACCTTCAGAAGCCAAAGCCACCCAAGACGTATATCATATATGTGGAGCTTGTAGACATACCTTATTGGCTCCATTTCGCAGCCTTGTCGCCAAGCTCAATGAATCTGCACCAGTAAGTTGCATAATATCAGATGGTTTCATGCTAGTCAGTTCCTTGGTTGCTGAAGAATTTGGAATTCCTATTGTGCTGTTCTTTACCATGGCCGCGTGCGCTGTAATGGGATTTAAACAGCTTGGGGCATTGAGAGAGAAAGGCCTAACACCACTCAAAGGTACTATTAAAACACTGAAACTAGTATACACACTATAAGCAGTAGACATAATTTACTGGTTTGCAGCTATTTTCTGATACTATATATGTGCAGTGTCCATATCAGTTAGTTTCTTGTAGAATCTTGTTGATACGACACTTTATGGTTTGACAGATGAGAGCTATTTGACGAATGACTATCTGGACACAGTTATAGACTGGATACCGGGCATGAAAGAGATCCGAATGAGGGATTTCCCGAGCTATGTTCGAACAACAGATCCAAATGATCTTATGTTTGACATATGCAAGGATGCAGCAGAACAAGCTTCTAAATCCTCTGACGTTCTTATACACAGTTTCAATGCATTGGAGGGAGATGTTTTGGATGCTTTCTCAACCATGTTCTCTAAAGTTTATGCCATTGGACCTCTTCCATTGCTTCTCAACAAAATACCAGAAGACAGTCCTTTGAAATCCATATCACACAGTCTATGGAAAGATGATAATGAGTGTCTTCAGTGGCTGAACTTGTGGCCACCCAACTCAGTGCTTTATGTGAATTTTGGCAGCATAGCTGTCATGAGTCCTCAACAGCTTATCGAGTTTGGTTGGGGCATTGCTAATAGCAAACACCCTTTTCTGTGGATCATTAGACCTGATCTTGTGCACAGTGAAGCAACTGTTCTGCCTCCAGAGTTTGTGACTGACACTAAAGAAAGAGCTATGGTGACAAGTTGGTGCACGCAAGAACGAGTTCTCAAACACCAATCAGTTGGAGGGTTCTTGACACACTGTGGATGGAACTCAACTATTGAGAGCATCTCTGCAGGAGTGCCCATGATTTGTTGGCCATGCTTTTCAGAACAACCGACAAATTGTAGGTACATTTGCAAAGAATGGGAGATTGGTTTAGAGATTGATGGTGATGTCAAGAGAGAGGAAGTGGAGAAGGTTGTGAGAGAACTAATGGAGGGAGAGAAGGGCAAGAAAATGAGGAGCAAGGCCTTGGAGTGGAAAAGAAAGGCAGAGGAGGCTACTGGCAAAAATGGCTCATCTTCCATTGCATTAGACAAGCTAGTGGATCAAGTTCTTTTGTCAAAAATAGCTAAATCATGATAAGAACTTGTTGCCAATTACATTTCAACATGTCTTTTTTTATCATTGTCTTGTACTAAATGTAGATGCTTCTAAGTTGTATGATATATGTAACATTGTAAGTTGTAACTATAGAATCTGGTTCAAATATTCATAGCCAGGTCTGTTATATAAAACCAAGACACTGTTGGTACTAAAATGCAGCTGAAATAGTCAAATGGAGCAGAACAGCATGAATTTTAACAATATCTTCAAATAGGCCACTTTTAAGAAATTTTGTAGAAATAAGTATACAAACTTTTAACAAATGAGTTAATTACTGTAACACTGTTGATTACTTAATGTCAGACTATAATAACATGAACAGCACAGCACGACTTTTTTGCCATGCACATAAAAATATTGAAATCATTTGAATTTGTTTTATGTGCTAAAGAGTATTGAGAAACACTCCAAATAATTTACCAAACACACCTACTGCTGTTTGTTTTCTAGTTCTCCACATTTATAAAATAGCCTGCAAAGAGCATCACAAGAGCACAAACAAAGAGAAGATGATTTCTGCAGAAGCTGCATCTTGCAAGCCACATGCCATTTGTATCCCATTCCCAGCTCAAAGCCACATAAAGGCAATGCAAGGCCTAGCAAAGCTTCTCTACCTCAAAGGTTTCCACATAACCTTCGTGAACACCGAGTTCAACCATAGACGCTTGCTCAAATCTAGAGGTCCTAAGGCCTTAGATGGATTGCCTGGTTTTCGGTTCGAAGCTATTCCAGATGGCCTACCTCCTTCAGATATTGATGCCACCCAAGATATGATTTCTCTCTGTGAGGCTATAGCCAGAGGCAACTTGTTAGCTCCTTTTCTCAATCTTCTTGCCAAGTTGAATGATACTGCAACCTCAAATGTTCCACCAGTTAGTTGCATAGTCTCAGATGGTTTCATGCCCTTTTCACCCAAAGTTGCTGATGAACTTGGAATTCCTATTGCAATGTTCTTTACCATCTCAGCGTGCGCTTTTATGGGGTTTAAACAATATGGTGCTTTGAGAGAAAAAGGCCTCACTCCACTCAAAGGTAAATATAACATTAAGAGGCTATATGTAATTAAAGATCCACATACTAAGTACTTACAATTCGTTTTTTTTTTTTCCTCTTTGCAGATGAGAGCTATCTAACAAATGGCTATTTGGACACAAGTATAGATTGGATCCCAGGTATGAAAAATGTCCGCCTGAGGGATCTTCCAAGCTTTGTTCGTACCACAGACCCGAAGGATCCCTTATTTGACTTCTGCATGAACTCAACTGATATTGCTTCTAAGGTCACAACAATTGTGTTCAACAGTTTTGATGAACTGGAGCAAGATGTTTTGGATGCTCTCTCATCCATGTTCTCACATGTTTATGCCATTGGTCCTCTTCCATTTCTTCTCAATAAAATACCCGAAAACAGCCCTTCAAGATCCATTGCATACAATCTATGGAAAGAGGACACTGAGTGTCTTCAGTGGCTCAACTCTTGGCCACCCAACTCAGTGGTTTATGTGAATTTTGGTAGCATAACTGTCATGACTTCACAGCAGCTTAATGAGTTTGCTTGGGGACTTGCAAACAGCAAATCCCCATTTTTGTGGATAATTAGGCCTGATTTGGTGACTGGTGATGAAGCTATTGTTCCTCATGAGTTTGTTGCAGAAACTAAAGAGAGAGGTTTTGTGACAAGTTGGTGTCCACAAGAGCAAGTCCTCAATCACCAATCTGTTGGAGGGTTCTTGACACACTGTGGGTGGAACTCAACCATTGAGAGTGTGTGTGCAGGAGTGCCAATGATTTGTTGGCCATTTTTTGGAGACCAACTGACAAATTGTAGGTACACTTGCAAGGAATGGGAGATTGGATTGGAGATTGATAGTGATGTGCAGAGAGATGAAGTGGAGAAGCTTTTGAGAGAAGTAATGGAGGGAGAGAAGAGCAACAAAATGAGAAGCAAGGCCTTGGAGTGGAAAAGAAAAGCAGAGGAAGCTACTGGTTTACATGGCTCATCAACCATGGCTTTGGATAAGCTAGTGACTGATGTTCTTTTGTCAAAACAATGAATTGTATCAAAAGTAGTACTGGTTTACATGGCTTATTTCACTTGCTTTATTCAATAATATTAACAGTACTGTTAATACATCAATATAACAAGAAAGTTGGACAACTACAGTTATAAGACATTTGGATTTGGAAGACAAGTCAGGGCAAAAATAATGTAGTTGCTGACTGATAATGGCAAGCACTTGTAAATTATATGGTCACACTTCATATGTGGACAAACTCAGGAAGCTTTAATGAAACCAATAAGACAAAAGATAAAAGATAAATGACAATCTATATACTGAACACTACAGAGACAGTAACTTATTGGTTGATTGGTCACAACAAGATCTTTGGTTGTAGATCCAATCATGAGCCAAAAGCAACCAAAAGGACATGCTTTTCTTATTGTCCTAATACATATGACTTAGAGACCACTAAGGGTGTGAGAGAAGTGACAAAAGCTTGATAGACAGAAAGAAAATGATCACTAAAGAAGCTTTAACTATGTCCTTTTAGGCAAAAGAACTCGATCCACCAACTTGTCTAGAGCTGTGGAAGATGATCCTTGCATGCCAGTAGCTTCCTCTGCTTTTCTTTTCCATTCCAAGGCCTTGCTTCTCATTTTC
>JAYMTH010001340.1:0-15347 GCA_036897465.1 Pelargonium australe | reverse complement strand
AGTGAGATGTGCTATCATGTGAAAATTTGTAGTTTTGAATATATGTAGAAACTATAAAGAAAAAGGGTAAAAGTTGGATTAATTAGAGATCAAAACCCTGATATTTGTGGTTTCTGTTCTGTTTATGAATTTGCTTTGTTGCATAATGATCTGAATTTTGAATCAAAAGCCAATGATAGATTTATAATTAACTGTTCTGAAAATGAGAAAAAAGAGACTTTACATGCATTTCTTGGGCTAAACTTTGAAACCCAGAACCTGGTTTTGAAAGAACATGTGGGAAGAATACATTGCTCCAAATCCAATAACAAGCAACCAAAAATGTCAATAAAAAGTGTAAACAACATTTGTCAAAAAAGACATGGCAGGGTAGGTCTAGCTCACCAGAAAATGAAAATGGACAAAGGTTTCAATAATTGTACCTATTTCACAGTATCTCTTACAAATGCATGCAGCTGTATATATACATGCACTTGTCTGCACATATACATACAAGAAGTGAGCTTAACTTCAAAATTTAAGGCTCTAAATTGCAGCAGGTGAGCTTTGAACAACACACATTTCATTTCTAGCAATGAACATCTATTGCTAGCTAGAAAGGAATAAAAATTGGATGAAATAGAACAAGGTATCAAACAATGTCACCATTTGAAGTTCTACCAGCTTAGCAGATAAAGCCCGTTCGAAACTGCTCAACAAATCTCTGTTTTGGATCTCTATATGTACCCATGTTTCAGCTCTCTATTGTATACCAATCTCCAAAAGTTTAAGTACAAAACAAAAACCAGGTTTACATATGAGAAGATTTTACAAAACATTATATACTAACGAATCTACGGCCTTTTTAACAAAATCTATGAGATAATAATCAACTGCAACCTAAAAGCTGCACCCTCACCATTATACACCAAGAATAAGCAGCAACAAAATTTCAGTGCTATTCTACTATCTATACATATATCTCTAGTCAGTATCCACAGCAAATTAAGGTGAATTCGTGAAATGATGTTAACGTCTTCAAACTCTCTTGTATTTCGGATCCCCAAGTTTTACAGTCTCGTAGAAAAAGAAATGCGGAAACAATTAATACTTGTTGTTCAGCAAGATCTTCAACTACCATTGAATTCTTGAGCTCATCTTCCAAATCGTAAGAGGATGAATAACTAACCGTCCGTTGAGTTTTCACGGTGATTCTCAGATTCTGCAGGTGTATTATCAGATTGCAAATGACGAACGAATTGTCCTTTTACTCGGGGGCGCTGCTCTGCAAGTTTTTTCCTGCTCTCATACCGAACCTGTGTGAACAATACCAAATTTTCAGTAAGATAGAAATGAATTAAGAGACTGAAGAAACAGAAAGAACATAGACAGCTCCATAAAACCTTCAATGCAGTTTCACTGATGTACATGAGATATGTCAGTTCTCTAATAAGACTTTTCCTAACTTAATCTTCTACTATCTATATAGGCCCAGGTAATCTCAATCTGACATCTTGCATGATCTTAATGCAAACACAATTAGCAGTGACAAGTAATTATTTAATGTCTAAAGTTTTTCTACTCAACTCATCAGCAACATCATTGTTCTTTGTCTTGATAATGCTAATTAATATATTATACAGACCCCTGTTGTGGTAGATTCAGCATAGGTTCTTATGATGAGAAATAATCTTGTACCTTCTTCTCAAAACATCTTTCTTTGCGCTTCAAGCGGAACTTGGTTAGAGCTGCTTCCCTTCGGAGAGACCTATGAGAGTTTCCACCATGGGCAGATAAACCTTCTTCATTCTTGCTCTGTGCAGCAATTTTTGGAGCAGCATGGTCAACATTGCTGTTACTCACACAAATGCTGCCATACCCAATGCTGTTAAGATGACTAGCAGCACTATTACGGAAACTACTACTTGCACTCAGACCAGTGGCAGGAGGAAAATGCCTGCATTCTTCCAAGGATTCGTGTTCATGTCCCAGCTTGTGCTTGTTCTGGTTTGTGCTATTGCTGGTATTTTGACCAAGTTGATCACACAGCTGCTGAGAATGACTATTTTCAACATTGGACTGATGAAACAATCTCCCCCGAAAGGTAGGTTCCTGATGACTGGCTAAACTTGGACTCGGTGTTGGTGATGGAACTGTTGGAGTACAAAACATTGAAGGATGTACAGGACCATAACCAGTGCATATGTGGCTAAATTTTATCTCACTGACTGTAACCGGGACAGGATACACTCTCTGCTGATAGTCTGAAAGTGGAACATCAGATTGTTCAGATAGATTGGTAGCCAGAGATAAGGTACTTTTTTGGGTAGATATCATGGTACTGTAAGTGTCAGCTCCATATTCGTTTTGTTGAGCACTGTCACTGGTAGGTGTTGGATGTAGACACTTTAATGGCCTATTAGTATACCTGCATGAATGGTATTTAAATTCATTAGCATAATGGAAATACAATGTCCAGGCCTCCAACATAAAAAGAAAATAGAAAATTGAAATACAATCGCATCGCGTAACATTTCAGACATTCATAATTGAAACTTTTACAGAATTAGGCCTTTAGCATTTCAAGTGTTTTATCTTTTGAGCACATAATTACTCCATTGCAAATCATGTTCTCAATTGAAATACAATCTGTCAAGATCTTCAAAGGTCCACATAGACTCATGTCTCATGAGTCTCAACGCGATATCAAAATCTAAACTATGCAAGTGGTGATACTACTTACAGAATCATGAGCTATGCATTTCTCGATTATAGAATAGAAATAACAAAGATTAGATAGTTGTCTCGGGTTAAATGGGCTTCATTCCATCTGATTAGTGTTTTGCCAACTAACGAAGTAAATCAATGTGACATAACTTGGCAAACAGATTAAATTAATTTCATAATAGTAGGTACAAACAATTGTGTAACAAATACAAATTAATTTAACAAAAGACGTTTAAATTTGAAATGAAACTTACCGTGTGAAAGCCGAGGCGTTTGAATGCTTGATGGTGTGACTTTCAGTAACTTGACTCTCAAACTCAAAGCAACTAGGATGTGATCTTTTCAACGAAAGATCCAATTGTGGAGAATAATCAAATTTCACTGCACTCGAAGAATTTTTGTAGCTGCAGTTTTGGTAATTATTAAATGCTCCAATCAAGTCAATGGCTTCTTTAGAAGAGTTGACAAGAGCATATTTATTGTCATTAGCCTCACTAGCAAGATTAGCATCCTTCCTCTGACTTTCTGATTCAATGTTCTTGCTCGTAGTTGCTGTGTTGGCATCCTTACAAGAATCCCTTACTGATCCTGGAGTAGTTGAGACATTTGCTTAAGTTAGATGGTTTCCTTATAAAATCAACAGACAAGACAATGCCAAACTGAAAATTTACAAGTGTTTTACCTCCAGGTTCGCAGCAATGTTCAATCAATTTCTGGTCAATATTAAGAAGTATTTCATTGTTAAATAGTTTTTTGCCACCAGAAGATGACTTGTCTTCTATTGGCTGCGCAAAATTCTGCACATTTTCTTCATGAGCACTCTCAGCTTCTGGCCTTGTACAAGAGCTCTGCAAGAGACAACAATCATGAGTGACCATACGTGCTGGATAAACTGAACACAGATTATGTAGTCCTCAGCACTAATATTATACAACCAGAGGCACATCACATAGTAATACTAGCAAGGAAATGCAATTTCCACTTCAGTCAATAAATGGGAATACTAACCTGGGCATCACTTCCTTTTCCAGTGTGTTCATTATTTCTCTGAGCAGAACCCGTATAACTGCTGGAATCATTGCATGCTGCTTTGTTTTCAGATGTGCCTTCAACCTTATGCTGTGCCTCACTCTCACTTTGAGGTTGATTTCCACCGACAGTTGTCTGATATGGAAAAAAGAGGAGCAAATCGTTAATTAGTTAGAAAATAAAGATCATCGAGTCCATGAATGATGCAACCAAAAGATGCAGAGTGCAGTTGACACTACTATATGAAGTGCTCTTACAGATTGTCTTCTCCAAACATGCTGCCACAAATTTCTAAGCTCATTTCTCCTGATGGGCTTAACGAGATAATCCGCAGCACCTCTCAACATACAGCTGTAAACTGTACTAACTGAATCATGTGAAGACATCACTGCATAATCAAAGGATAAATGTTAAAATGGACTACTTAAACGCAAAAGCAAATACTTGGTAGTAGCATTAATTTTGTCATATCATACTTATAACAGGAATGTTTTTGCAAGTCTCATGCTCCATGATTAGAGAAAGAAGAGCAAAGCCAGAAATTGCAGGCAAATCCACTTCTGTCAAAATGAGATCTATCTCATGAGGCCTAGCCTTCAGTATCTCCCAAGCCTTTAAACCATCAGCAACAGAAGCAACTGTTCAAACAAAAACAAAAAGCAATCTTCTTAGTTTCTAGAGTTGTGCAAATCCACTTCTTAAAACAGAGAACATACAAAATTTCAGTGACGAACCAAACAACCTTAGTCTTTACCAAAGATATAAATACAAAACCATATAGTCATGTAGTACACATCCAGGAAGGCCTATAAGAGATTGTTCTCACCATTTGAATTTGCATGTTTTTCCCTGAAAGGAAGCATACTAGACTCAAAATTTAGTGTACCCCAATAATTCCTTAGATTTAAATCAAAATTATCATGCTTTCTCACTGGATACTTGACTCTGATCAAGAAAAAGAAAAACACACTAAATTTGAACACTACATGAAGCATATAAAGGAAAGTGCTATTGGAATACAAACATTAACTTGTCAAAATTAACGCTTTAAAAAGCCTAAGCCTGAAGGTTCAAGTAAACCAGAAAGAGCCCAACATATGACCAAATTCCGCAGGTTCAAGCTCACATTTTTAACAATATGATTAAAGTTGTACCGACGAAATCCCCAAATGCCAAAATGCTTCATTTTAAGGTTAACACAGTACACAGGATCAACCCAACTCACAGAAAAGCAAACCCACGAAAACCCAGTTCATAAAACAGGCAGTATTCAACGAAATGACCTTTTAGATCACTTTCCAAGCAAAATCCGAATTCACCATCAACAGAGAAAAGTAAACAGAAGAAGAAGCTTAAAGTTACCTTTGTAGCTACATTTCCTGAGAAGCACAGAGATAAGGTGCCTGGTAGAGTCATCGGCTTCGACCAGCAACACCCTGAGAGCCATTCTCGGCAAGAACCTCTCCCACTTGACGGTGCCGTCTTTTTTCCTCTCCGTCTCCATAACACTCAACCCTAACTCCTCACTACTCGCCACAGCCTCACCCATTTGCGAACCGTACTGTCTCCTCTGTTCTGTGCTGGAGAAAAAAACAGAGCATGCCCTTTTGATCCAAAAAATTACATTCAAATATCTGGAACCAGAAAGCTCCGTCCACCTGTAAACATGGCAAGAGATCCAACGGTCGATCACTAGTAACCGCCTCAGATCCAACGGGGATAAATATCCGGCGACCAAAAAATATCTAGAAAGAACTGTTGTCTGTGGGACCCACTGGTGACACGTCAGCAGAAACCCGGGACAGATCAAAAGGTCAGGAGCTAGTGGGAGCTGGTGGTCCCATTTGTTTAAATATTTTGGGATATTTTTCTCGGTATGGGCCACGTGGAAGGTTAAAGAGAAAGTGGTTGTGGGTTAGATATTTCTGGTGAAGAGGAGATCAGTAAAATAAAAGGAAATATATGGATAGGATGTGGACACGTGGAGGCGTAATGGAGAAGGATTCATTTGTGTGGCTTTGAACTCCATGTTGTCAAACGTTATCTTCAACTATGGGTAGTGAATACACGCGCGGTTCGCAACTTTTCTGCTCGATGATTGGCTGTTGGAATTGACACGTGTTCTTCTGTAACAGACTGCGTAATTTGACACGAGCGAGTATGAGAAATGAGTTATACTATAATAACTTTAAATATAATTGTTTAGACGTGTTAATTGTGACATGCTGTGTTAACTCGCTTATAAGCGGATTGTTTTCGTGTCATATTATTCCACTTGTTTAGTAAACGAGTCAGTTCAAATTAACATGTTTAACATAATACTATACTTTCAGGATCAATTCTCACACAACACATAATACTATACTTTCAACAAAGGTTCAACATTGTCATTTAATATGTATAATCTCTTATACGGTAATATTTTAGTTATTCACTACGCTTCTTAACCATTATTGGTAGTCAAACTATCAAGCATATAAATATATTATCATATGTGCTCATACTAAGATCAACATATTATATTAATCTCTTAAATTTCAACGCGATATTAGAGTTAGTTCTGTTTGGACTTAAGAACTTGTTTGTCTTACCTCTGGCATATATGTGATGGAAAGTGATAAAGTAATACTTCTGACTTAAATTCATCATTCACGTGAGACTCAACTCCACCTATCTTAATTATCCACCACCATTCACATGGAAGAATGGTTGTATGACACATCAACCCACACTATTATTCAAGCCACTCCATATGAGATGTTACATGGTCAAACTCCACATATACAAGTTCTTTATATCCCTAGATCTAGTTCAGTAGATTTTGCAACTCAACAATACCCTAATCACATTTTGCAAATGCTTGCAGCTTGTACATCCAAACAAGGGATCCCAACAATGGCGTCAAGGCCAAGAAACAAATTATGGAGCTCTTGTCAAGAGTCTGTTTTATAATATCATATGAACCCGACCCGCATTTCTTGAGGAACTCTACTCTCGAGTGCAGTTCCCTCTCCCCGCTACAACAAATAACATTCGTAAACCCGCCAACAATCTTAGGACAAGAAGCTATCAGCTTTCTTTTCCAATTCATTACTCACAATACATAACAAGTCACCAACTTCCCGCAATAATCCCCCGAAATATGGTATTGTCATTGAATGTGATGTTATAATGTAATTCCAAAAGAACAGTTAAATTCTAATACAACCCACACAATCACCAGTCCTAGGAGGCCCTTAGACTCTGGGATCGCCCGGAATGAAAATTCGATTGGTGTTCCCCCACTTTCATATGGAAGGACACTACTAAAATGTATTAATTGTTTTTATGTGAAGAAAGATGCTTACAAATTAATCCTTTCTACAGCACCTTTCCGTACGGTTAAGATCATGTGCAGAGGGTTGAATTCCTCGGGGTAGTTTCATTGAATCACAAACTCCGCCCAGAAGCAGATGCTGAAAGAAGACCAAATACGCATGGCATCTGATGCTACACTTACTTCCGTCTCCCAACTTTCAACTATCTGATTTCATCAAGCCTCGCTGATTCTGGGCATCTTGATACAGTTATTGGGGAATTTCACTCCACTTCTCTTGCTTGTAGGAATTCCTTTTATTAGGACAACAGATGAGTCTACCTTCCTTGATTTCTTGGGTGATCCGGAAAATGAAATCCTGCAAGAAATTCGAAGCGTCTTTTTCTCCACTCCAACAAATGCAAGGAACACAAAAAAACTGTGCAAACCGAATGGAGTTCAACATTGGACTTACCTCTTTTTAGAAGCTTGGCCAACATTATCTGGCCTCTCTATACAGGTGTCTGCCCTTTTCTCATTCCGAGGATTTTGTTCCTGCATAAGGTATAGTAGACATAAATGAATTGGCACCTTAATTTCCAGTTATGACCATTCATAGTTCATAGATCCAACATCCTCAAATGTGGGAGCTGTACGTCACACAAAAACCAATATATTTTAGTGAATTGAGAGCAATCTATTTATTTTCATGTATATACTGAAACTATAAAAATTACAACAAGACAAGGATTACTTCTGGTGCATCAATGTGTAGAACTGATGAGTGATGGGCAAAAATGCTATAAATTGAACCATAACTTTCCACTGCCTTTATTTTATTCCAATTATCCGTCTGTTATATAACATGAAATGCAACCTCCATAAAACTGGGATTGTTCTCCTACACCTTTACACAGATTAACTTCCTCAAACATGGATATCCGACAATGGCTACACCGCTACATTGAAGATAAAAGAGAAACTTAGCTTCTTAACTGTATACTAGGTGGGTGTATATTGGAACTATTATGTGAGACCGAGCACCAAATCCAAAAATGCTACTTTAGACAGTATATTTATAGGATAAGATGATGCAGGCAGTTCTAAGAAATAGAAGTGATAAACAAAGTCCAGGAAAGAAGTTCTTGACCTAAGGAGTGTAAGATACTGGCAACTGAGAAATGGGTACCAGCATCAACGTATATCTGAGGAATTACTAATATTTTATGCAACATAAATCATGGAACAAGGCTTTCCTACAATAGTAGAGCGTCATTACAATATATTCAAGTGAAGTGAAGCTAATCAAAGTTCTGCAAAGATTAAAATCAATGTAGCACATATAGTTAAATATCATATACAATGCCTGATAATGTCAGAAGTAGTTTCATATATAGCTGAACACAGCAATTGTAATATTCAGATTCTGTGTATATTGAGAAATATATATCAACAAGAGCAAATGACACTTTATTTTCACCATATATGAAGCTATATTCAGATAGTAAACACCAAACAATGAACATAACAAAAATGACTCATAAAATTAAGAGAGAAACTGTAAAGCCATGTTTTGAAGCATTTGAAGGCCAAGCAAACAATTAAAAACAATCAGCCAATCAACCACGTTGACCGGGCTAATTTCATTATACCACATAACAAATCTTTACTCAAGGCATCAATCCATAAGAAAGCGAATAATAACATAACACCACAAGTAGCATTGACTATAAACAAAAGTTCCTCATCAATAGGCATTTATTAATTTCACTTATTGCAATTGTAAACACACCCCAAACATTCAGTTCATTATTGACCAAAACATGCATATACAATCCTCCAAAATGATGATGAGAATCCTTGTAAGTGATCTTACAATCATGAATCATCCCTCTAATCTACAGAGTCAGAAGTTATCCATATGGTCACAAGAACAGGCTTATGAGTTATGAGGTAGGCAACATCTTTAACATGCAATAAACAAAACCCAACAACTTGAAGATGAACACATGCATATGATATAATCCATCAAAGTATCAAACTACTCATACACATTCATAGGCCAAATTCGGAAACAACACAATAAACTTACATCATTGGATGGCACCAATAACTCTTCACAATTCACCTCCTTCTCCAAACCCAGCTCCGAATTCGAAACCTTCACCTTCTTGTTGACTAGACCAACGTTCTCATTGCACCCACCACCCCATTTCCTCTTCTTCTTCCCTACCAAACTCCTGGGCTTCCCTTTTTTGTCCCTGACTTTCCACACATTCCTCCTCCGAAACACCAACTTGTCAAACTTCCAATCCGGGTAGCTCGTATCAATCACCGTCACTTCACTCCTCGAGTACCCTAACAGCTCCTTCTCCCCATTCTCCTCCTTCACTTCCACTGAATTATTGTCAGAACCTAACGTCGAGGCCGGCGCCGGGGCATTATCGTCTCTCCCCACACCCACCTCGCCGACGCTGTTGGCGAAGGAGGCGGGACAAATTCTGGGGTTTGTTTGTTTCCTGGGAACTTTTTTTCTGGGTAGATCATCTGGATCGCCCATGTTGAAGAGCTCCGACAAGACATTGCTCATTACACCGTACCATTCCCCCTTTCGGGTCGAAGTTCCGTTTGTTGGTATTTGGGCCCGATGGTTGACTCGGCGTTGACTCGGAGGCAACGCCGACTCGGGAACGGAGGCATCGACGGAAGTGGCTGGTGAGTCGGAGACCTCGGGATTAGAGAGAAAGTGGTCGAGGTCGAGGTGGTCGGGGGGGACGCCCTGGGGGGAGCGGAGGGGGTCGAGCCAGTTCGAACCGGACTTGGTGGTCGGTATTGAGCAGAGCATATCTTCGATGCAGAGAGAGACAGAGATGGGGTTTTCAGTTTCTTGGTTGAGATCGAGCTCGGTGAGGTTTGAATTTGAGCGGTGATGTTTTTTACTGTTTGAGGACTGAAATCAAGGCTATGTCACTATAGAGCTTCTAATTTTTAATGCTAATCTGGGAACTCATAAAAAAAATTCTAGCATCCATGTGCATTTTAGTGATTATTTGATATTTTGAAATTACAAAATTGCCCTTCACTGTACCTCCTTTCTTCTTTAAGAACATTTCATCATGTTTCACCGGAAAATTCATAGTTTCGCTGGAATCTGTATTTTTTCGCCGAAATCTTCAAGTGTTGTCGGAATGTTTTTTTAATACCAAATATTAGATTTTGTAGCAAAATTTGGATTTGATTTATGTTATTAACAAATTGTACAAATACAAATCTTTACCTTTCATCAATTCATTACAAATAACCTTGAAAATATCAAATCAACGAAAAAAAACTAAAAAAACTCAATATTGAACCAAACATGGTTGTGCAGATCTGGCCATGGCCGTGAGTGGTGTCCCTCTCGCCGGATCTCGTGGCCGCCGAAAAGTCGGATATGATATGTCGGAGCTCTTCATCGTTGGAGCTTGTTGGAGCTCTTCACCCTTGTTCAATGTCGACGACATCTGGCGGTTCCATATATGGTCTTCAACGGAACGGCGATGAACGGAGCTCGGCCACGGTTCCAGATCTGGCGATGAGAGAGATGTGGTGCTCCGGCGGTCATGAATCGACGGAGATGAAGTGGTCGTCAGTGGAGAGAGCTAGACGAGCACAGAAGATGGAGTCGTCGGCAACGGACAAGCGCCAGATATGGAGTTTGGTATAGCGGGTTCACTGCTGGCATTGACGTCAACGACTATAACTGGCACGGATGAGATGGAGGTTGAGCCCACTTCGGTCGGAGAGGGACAACAGTGCCGGAGATGCTGGCCTGGCCGGCGTGCGTCGTCGACGAAGCAAGCTTGGATGAGAGATAAAACCATCTCCGAGATCTGTTCATCTTCCTCTCTTTTTTAAGCTAAGGGTTTGTTTGGTTGTTGATTTGCTTTTTACGTTAGAGGGTATTTTGATCATTTTAATACTTTGGACGGAGAAATGGATGAAATAGTGGACGGAAACTTAACTGACATAGTACATGGTAGTCAATAGTAACAAACTAAAGTTGGGGGAATCAACGTGTAAAATGTGTCAAGTACAAGGTAGGTATGTGTAACTTTCTCTAATTGTAAAATATATATATCTACTTAAGGACTTGTTTGTTTTTTATTTTTTTATAGGCAAGCGATATTTTATAAAATATCCTAAAAGGAAAATAAAGTACAAGAGAGAAGCAATAAAATTGCCCCGATGAAAATGAAGAGCACAACATTAAAGGGATAATTATTGTTTACTACCATATATTTGACACATTTTGCAATGTACTATACCCTTAACTTTTTATGTAACTTTTGAGTACCATAATCTATCCAAAACTCTTTCCGTCCAAATTCCATCTGTTAAATTGTGAAATGACCTAACTCCCCTATGCAGAGATTTCTTCTTCTTTTCTTTGGTTTTTTCTCCAAAATTCTGGTCACTTAAGGTGGCTGCCGGAAGCGATTCTGGTGTCGGATGTTGCCGAAATTGATGGTGGAACATCTTTGGAGTGTCATAAATTCACCCCAACTGGAGGTGTGGTGCCGAAATTTTTTTGGTGTAATTTAGAAAATTTTTGGTGTTTTCCAGCAAGAAGATAAGGGTATTTATGCCATTTTGAAAAAAAAATAACATGTGCAGTGCACATGACACGATTAATGACATTTTTTCAGTTTGGATGGGCGGAAAAAGTTTTGGATAGATTATGGTACTCAAAAGTTACAATAAAAAAGTTAAGGGTAGTCCATTGCAAAATGTGTCAACTATAGGGTAGTAAACAATAACTTAGCACAACTAGATCCCGACCAAGAAAATCGATCAAAGGCCAAGCTTTAGCGGACATCATTGTGGAGTGCAACTTTGTCGAACCAGTGGAGGATGACTCTCATCTCACTGGCATCCCAAAAGCCTTGCCGCCCAAGGCCAAAGAAACATCAAAATTCTCACGAAAAAGGAAGCAACCTGAAGAGGACGAGCTCCTAGAAGAACTTCCTGAAAATTTGTGGTTCCTCTATGTTGATGGCTTCAGGGAAACTTGGGCCATGAAACTCATGTTCCCAGTAACAAATAACCAGGCTGAGTATGAAGCCTTGATAGCTGGAATGGAGATGGCTATTGAGCTCAGAGTGAATACGCTAAATGCGTTGTGATTCACAATTGATTGTGAATCAAGTCGGAGGGGGGTATAGAGTATGGAACTATGCGCTACTGGAGTACTGAAAGATAGTCATGAAATTGACTGAGAAGTTCGACTATTGTCACATATGAAAAGTACCCAGAGAAGAAAACAAAGAAGCAAATTTTCTTTCCAAAATTTGCGCGTCTGGATACGACCACCTTCCTGAAGGTCTGCACGTCCAAATAGTTTACATGCCAGCTACTGCTAAGGCCACCAAAATCAATGATATCAGAGAGGGTCGAAGATGTTGGATCAACGACATCCTAGACTATTTGATAGGCAAGAAGTTACCTCAAGATCCAGTGGAGGCTGACTCCATCATCAAAAGGTCAGCTAGATACGTGGTGAGAAGATCATTTTACAAACCCTTCCTGAGGTGTTTGTATCCCGAAGAAGCAGCCCTAGTGTTGAAAGAGATACACGAAGAAACGTGTAGTCACCGTCTTGGAGCCAAGAGCTTGGCCGAGAAAGTATTAAAACAAGGCTACTATTGGCCATACCTAAGGAAGGATGCAGAAAAATTTGTGCGAAAATGAAAAGATTGTCAGCTCCACGCTGACATCCCCAGAGTCTCAGCCATGGAACAAACTCCAGTCCTGGTCACCTGGTCATTCTGTATGTGGGGTCTTGACCTCATAGGCCCGTTCGAGAAATCAGGTGACAAAAGCCAAGCTTTAACGGACTTAGCACAACTAGTTGTGCTAAGTTGTGGGTCTCAAACACAAGTCGTCTTGTTGCACATTTACAAAAATCAAAAGTAAACTTACTAAGCCTTTGATGTCTTCACCAAACACCCACACTTGCTCATCCTTAAAAAGTTGTAGATTGAAATCCCTGCAAATAATTGAGGAAACACATAAGATACATAATTTGTCCAAGGAAGAAAATAGTTTTGAGGTGCTGGTTACCATATGCCAAAATAAATAGGGTAAATTGGCGCCAAACTCGTACTTGTTGAAATTATGAAAATGTTCATCGAGTAATTTTTACTATTGGTCAGACCCCTGTACTTTTTTTACCTTTTTATTTGGTCCAAATGAACTGTTATTGCTGGTCTCGAACGTCCACGTCAACGACAAGTCACCTATCCATGCCAGATTTGTTTTCAATATCATCTTCCCACCACACCAAAATAACATACCTGAAGAACACCAAAATTTTCTCTCTTCTTCTTCGGCTCCGACGCCTAAGAGATTTTGCGTTTTAGAACTTTCTAGAGCTTCTCTGATCGTCGAAGATGTGGAAGCTGAGATCACATGAGGAGTTTTGAAGAGAGGCTGGTGGTGTTGCGACCATGAATATATAGCTTCGCTAACAAGCTCTGGAGCCTGGATGCGTACCCTAAAATTAATGAAGATTTCTTCAACCGGACGTTCTCCGACGACATTATTACGCTTGTCTCCGCGACCGTCATGGTCTTGCTCTTTTTCTCCTAGTTTAGTATGTGATTCACTCTTTATCTATGTTTTCATTGCTTAATTGTGTAGAATAATTGGGTTTGATTTAGTACATAAGTGAAATATGATTTTGTGTTTATTTCAGTTAAATTAGACCAAATTGAATGTGATTTGTTGAGTGAGCTGATTTTTGTGAAGAAGAATTGCTAGAAGGCATTGGTGGGGAGGTGGGTTGTGGTCTTGTGAGTAGAATAGAGGAGAGTAATGGTTTTTTGTTTGGATTTTGTTTATGATTCTCTTTCTAGCTAGAATGTTTCTCTATGTAGGGATTTGATTTTCAGATTTGGATGACAAAATAATTGGATTTACAGGCGAGTTGTATGAAATTAGACAACTGGTTCTTTACCGACGACGTCGCCGTGATTCACGCGGACGGTTCTTCACCGGCGACCTTTCAGATATGAATTTTTTAAAAACTATTTTAAGGGCTTGTTTGGCTATTGTGGATGTGAAGTTGACAAGCAAGGGTGGCGTGGGAGGCTGACGTGGACAGAGCGTCGACGTGGACGAGTAACGTGGCATATTTTCTGATGTGAAGATAAGTGACATGCTATATTATGTTATTTGGACCAAATAAGAAAAAAAATATATATATATATATGGGCTAAACCAATAGTAAAAACTACTCGATGACTATTTCTATAATTTAAACAGCTAATCGATGGTCATTTCCATAGAGGTCAACTATAGAGAAGAAATAGACTATTTGAATTAAATTGAGTTATTTCATTATTTGGCCTCAAAGATCAACCTCTTCTCTTTGATAATCAACTTATTTTTATCCCAAATTCATGATTTAATTATGAAGTTTTGAAATCATTGCCCTTTTTGACCATTTACACAATCTAGCCATCCTTAATTATTTTAATCGAATAATCTTAAGTAGCAATTTTTTTCAAGCTCTTTCTAGATATAAGTTTATCAAACAAACAATGTTGACATGTGCGTCGGACAACCACATCATACAACACATAATAGTCTGAAACTCATCACTAAAGTTGCTTTTGATAACCAACATTTTATTTGAAATATAAAATTGAAATGTGAAATTCTAAATACAAATCTAATGTTTGGGAACCCTTATAATTGTTGATTTATGATATGGCATTTCAAATTCAAATATGTTGTATGGGAACTCTAGAATTTCAAATTCAAACTTTTTTGTTTGAAAAGTTCATGATATTTCAAATTTAGAAAGGTTAAATGACCCTCCTGAACGTTTTTAGAATTTGGAGTTGGCCACTGTCTAATGTTTTCACTTGTTTAATTTCGATCCCTACTTTCTAATTTTATGAATTTTATCAACGTTACTTGGTGCAGCAGGTTGCTTACCTGCACGTCATAATTGTTGTGGATATGAAGTTTAATCCTTAGATTTTTTTTCTTTTCTTTTTAGTTTACTCAAACTCATCACCGCAAACCTGCCCTTCATTTTCACACCCACTTCGCCTACCCTTCTAAGCGGAGATTTCTAAGTTCCTCTTTCCATTCTCCGTTCAAGACTCCGACGACCCATAAATAAACATGAAATAGTTAAAAATGGGTTAACATAAACGTAAGATGACAATTTTGTGCTGAGAATGATGAATCATTTAGTTCATACATGATATAAAATAAAGGGTTAATTACACTAAGCTGCTATGAACTATTGACTAATGACAGATAG
>JAYMTH010001339.1:0-15352 GCA_036897465.1 Pelargonium australe | reverse complement strand
GTTTATTTATTTATTGATTATTATTATTATTATTAAAAATATAATAGAAAAGTGAATTGCCAGTTTGTCATAGCTGAATCAGCAAAGACAGATATCAAAAGAACAGCACAATTGCACAAATGTCCAATCTCAGTGTGTGGTGTATTAGTTTGTGGACATGTCAAAAACAATCCTCAAAGAAAGATTTGAAATTTCATGGTTTCTTGTGTGGTGAGCTCTCATCAGTAATGGCCAATCATCAGAAGAAGCAAACCCAGCTACCACTTTCTCTCCAAATTTACTTTTTGACAATTTTCCCAACAGCTCTCATCAATGTGTGAAAAGAACCTTTTTTATCTTCTTCTTCTTCTTCTCAACACCACAAGCCAGAGATCAACAACTGGTGACCATCTTTTTTTCCATTTCCATTTTTTTTTTCCTTCAACTCATTTGTTTCTTCTCTTGCTTGTTTGACCCTTCTCTCTATTTTTTTTTTTCTTCTCCAACTACTTACAAAAAGAAAAGACCTAACCCAGTTCAGTTCTTCTGGGTTTTGTTTTTCACTTTCAGGTGAGTATTTGGGTGTGTTCTTCATCATTTTGTTTGTGATTTTTGAATATAATTTTATGTTAAATTTGTATATATTGCAGTTACATGATTGTTCTAATGGGAATTTATTGTAATTTTTTTTTTTGGTGTGTTGGTTGACTGTCCTTGTAACTCTATTGCCTAATTTGGGTTTGTTTTAATTTTTCCACATGGGTTTGGTACTTTTGCATTATTACTTTTATGTGATATCAAATTGGTAATTTTCTATAGGATTGTAGAAGAGATGTGGCTTGAAATTGGGGTAGCTTGAATTGGGATTTGGAGAAGCCTAGCCAGCCATGGATTTTAGCTGTTTTGGCTCATTGACATGTTGTGGGGGGAAAAAGGATCAAGGTCAGCCCCAAGCTGAAGGTATTAACATGAGCATGATTAATCTCTTTTGTTAATCTTTCATGTTCTTTAATGTTTCTCTAGCTCGGATTGTCCTTTAAGCTGTTGATTTAGAACCCTTTTTCCAGTATATGTTGGAGCTTGAATTGTCCTCTAAATTGTTGATTCGGAACCTTTTTTCTATTTATGTTAGGTACACCAATGGTTTAGTTATATTCTGTCTTTTGTGAACCCATTTGGATATAGATTGTTATTTGGTTAAATCATTTAAGCATCTTAATGAAGCAAGTGATATGTTGAAACTGAAACCGGGCGTAGGACTCATACCATGAGCCAAGTCATGTAGAAGTTTTACAGGACTCACAATGACTGTATCTGTTCTATAGGCTTTTTCTTATGTCGGTTCAGGCTGAGTTGAACTAAGGATAGCTTGAACGGAAAACCATATTTGCCTTGGATTATTTTGCTGAAAATAACTCGTGTTTGGTGTTAAATGATATGATGATGTCATCCTCATGACGTCATTCTTCCTTCTCCAGTTAGCTTCATCCAACACAACCACCTCACCTATCTCATTTATTGCAATGTATTTTGGCATTAAATCAGCCTTTTTCTCTATGTAAATCATCAAGCAAATACACAGAAAATACTTTCACATTTTACTGTCCCCATTTGTTTCAACTTTTGGGATATAGGATTTAGGCCTAGTTCGAGTAACTTTAAATTGTAGATTATTGTGGGTTTTGAGGAGTGTCATTTATGTATGTAGCATGTGGTATTACTCTGTTGCGAGACCTTGGTTTTGAGTTTTGACTATGGCGACCCCCTCTCCATCTCTTTGGCTATGTGATTTTCTTGGAATGATTTTATTCATGATATGCCTATTACATATTTGATAGGGCAGTATGGAGGAAGAGAATTCGAGCAGAAGATTCCAAAATAATTCACTAATAAATTCATGTAGCCGACCCCAACATTGTTTGGGAAATGGCTTTGTTATTGTAGTCCATGGGCCTATTGTCTTTCTCTACTTAAATGATACTACCTCACAACTCTTGCGTGTTTGTCTATGGTTAGGGATAGTCACCGACAATGTTAGGCTCTTTTCTTATAATTCACTGAGATCAGCAACCGGAGACTTCCATCCATCAAGCAAAATAGGTGGAGGTGGTTTTGGTGTCGTATATAAGGTGAGAATCAGATAAACAATCTGTATAGTTGATGCAACATGCTTTTGTGACAAAGTAGAAGCATGCAATTGTACGGCTCTGTTATGAACGTGAATGTGTCACGCCTCCCCTTTAAACTAAATCTTCAATCGGCTTTTATCTGATAATGGTTGCAGGGTGTTTTAAGAGATGATACTCAAGTTGCCATCAAGTGTCTGTCTACAGAATCTAGACAGGGAACACAAGAGTTCTTGACAGAGATTAACGTGATATCAAATATGAGGCATCCAAACCTTGTTGAACTCATTGGATGTTGTGTCGAAGGCAATCATCGGATATTAGTATACGAATTTATGGAGAACAATAGCCTTGCCCGTGTTTTACTCGGTAATTATGAAATGCTATTTTCTATTAATGCCCTCCTCTTCTTGTTCTTGTTCTTAGTGTTTCTAGGCATTCTGTCCATAGATGGAGTATATATAGAAAGTGACATCTAGTCAACTAAGGCATATTATGTTTGATAGTGTCGGATTAAAAGGGCGACACAATGCACGAGACTCCCGCATTGTGGGGTCCGGGAGGGTCATTATTGTACGCAACCTTCCCCTGCTTCGTGAAGAGGACCCGCATGTTTGCGGCTTGGGCTAACATAAGATAGACTCTATTAGTTTTCGGGTTGGGTGAGATTTGCCATGAAAAAGTGAAGATTGGGATGGTCAACCCACACGTTTTCTATGCAAAACCCGCAACACGTATGTACTCGCCTCAACCCATAATCTGAATTACTAGCTCTACCTCGAAGTGACAAGGCATCAACCCAACTGTTGCACTAAGGCTCACCTTCTATTGATGTCATATATGTGACTTAAAATTGCATTATTAGCGAGGTTTTCCAAAAAGCGACATTGAGTTATTATTCATGACATTGGCTTTTGACTCTTTTCTGCAAAACTATGGAATATACTACGAGTTAGCAAGTTTTCAAATTATTCTAATGTCCAACCGTTAATATTTTCAGGTTCAAAAAGTAAATATGTTCTGTTGAATTGGTCTCAGAGAGCTGCTATTTGTTTGGGCACAGCCTCTGGTCTTGCATTTCTTCATGAAGAAGCCGAGCCACATATCGTACACAGGGATATTAAGGCTAGTAATATACTTCTCGACCAAAGCTTTCTTCCTAAAATAGGAGATTTTGGGCTCGCTAAACTTTTCCCAGACAATGTCACTCATGTTAGTACTCGAGTGGCAGGAACAGTGTAAGCATGTTGCATTGCATTTTCAAGAAATATGTGTGGAACTTCGTGTTTGACTTCATTAGTTTAAAAAATTAACCGATATGACATCTTTATATTCCGGTAGTTATTAAAGCTTTGCCGTGCTAAGTATCTATTGATATAGGAGATATTCTTGTTGATTAAACTTGTGGTAGCGTTGTTACGTGGTTACTTTTGAAGCACTCCACGAGGCCAGATTTTAATTTTGAAAAATAAGAAACTCGTTTTCTTCAAATTTTGTTATTGTTTATTCGTTTGTGTAGTTGTGTATCATGACCGTTTTCTATGCCTAATCTTTTGGGTCTCATGATAATCTTGTATGTGTCTGTAGGGGATATCTCGCTCCCGAGTACGCCCTTTTAGGACAGCTAACGAAGAAGGCGGATATTTACAGTCTCGGAGTGCTTATATTTGAAATTATCAGTGGGAAAAGCAGTAGCAAGGCAGCATTTGGCGAAGAACTGCTGGTTCTCGTAGAATGGGTACGGTTCTTAGCTTTACTCATAGATTATACCATAAAATGTGACTGATGACTAAGTGCGCCGGGATTCAAATCCTACAAGAGTCTAAGTTTATAACTATGATATCTTCTCCTTGAAGCTTGCATTTCTTTTTATCGAAGATAGCTGATGATTCATGTTAGCTCGACTATCACTGTTAATACTAAATTTTGCTATATTTTTTTTGCAGGCATGGCAGCTGAAAGAAGAAGAAAGGCTTCTCGAAATCATCGATCCTGATTTGACATACTATCCTGAGGAAGAGGCAATGCGATTCATCAAAGTCGCTCTATTTTGCACCCAAGCAGCTGCGAACCAAAGGCCTACAATAAAGCAAGTGGTGGAGATGCTTTCCCGAGAAGTTCATCTTAACGACAAGATACTAACAAAGCCGGGAGTGTATAGAGGCAACAGTTCCCGACAATGGGGCGGCGGAGGAGGAGCTAGCACGGAGGAGACATCGTCTTCTCATGGAAACAAAAGAAAACAATCGGTAAATCCCACGACTTGTGTAAATAGCTCTCATAGCATCACACAATTGCATCCCCGATAATATATACGTTGCTCCATTTTTGTGGTGAATCGATATCTTTATACGTTTGTTTCCGTTTTCTGTTTCTTTTTAGAATGTTAAATCTTGATTGTTTAGTGAATAGAGGAAGTGAGTGAAATTACAGGGTGGTTGTGTTGGAGCATATGTTTATATATGTAATTGGTGCTTTTAGGTGTCTTTGAGAAAGAGAGAAAATTGATCATAGATTGATCCATTGATTTTCTACTTGTCTTGTGCATGTTCTATTTGGTTGCAAGTATGTTTATCCGGTCGCTTTTTGTTGACTTGAACCGGTATTATTGGGTCGGGTCAATGATGGCCCGCAGTTCATTTTGCAAGCAAAATAGGTTTTAGGCCTGAATTTGGCCATTCCATGTATACCACATACCAGTCTGGAGTTTCAGTTTAGTTAAAGTGACTTGCTGGGAGATAGAGTCGAGAATTTGAACCTGAAATCCAATCTTTCATCTTTACAGGTTTGAGTTACATCAATGATCGGGTTGAGCAACACATTTTACATGTAAATTCTAAAACCGCAAAATATCTAATCCGTAATCTGAATTGTCAACTTTGTTGATCATTTGAATAATGTGATACCTAAAACATAAAATTAAAATCATTTTTTACAAGATTAAATTTAATTTAATCTAGTTCTCATCGACTGTTCAGTTTTCACCCATAGTGAGTATTATGAAGTTGTCCATGTGGTGGTTTTTTTTTATTACCAATTTTACATAATCTAGATCCGAATCATTTTTAGGTTGGAACAAATAAATTTGTACATTTTATATGTAGAAATCGAAACCCGATTTTAAAACCCGCACCTGACACTCAATTTGGCACGAGTTCAGGCATGTCTTTCCAACCCGAACCCCAAAAGTCCAAATCAGACTGATTGAAACCCGAGTTGCCAACTCTACTATGTAATAATGTCTCAAGAGTCGAACATTGAAACAAGTATTCTTATAATCTAGACAAGAGCTTAAAGCAAAACAGGTCTGTGCAGGACCTCACCAAAGTAAAAGCAGCAAGTGCATACATACATACATACATACAGCTGGATCAAAAAGAAGAAGAAAAACAACATATGTTCACAGGAAAACAGCATGCACTCCAAGAAAAAAAACTCACTTTTCGCGACGGTCAAATCTCAAATTCACGAACACACCAATAAAAGTAGCAGGCTCCATTTTCACCTGTATGCACATAAAGAACAGATTTTGAACAAACATCCGGGAAGTCGCAAAACTCAGGATCGTACGAACCTAACATCTCTTGACAGTAAACAGTAGCTTGCTTCACTCTCAAGCAACAGCTACCGCCTCCGGCATAGCGACTGCCATGGCTGCAACCTTAGAGGGCTCAGCAGGAGGAAGAGAAATACCGGTCTTGGCGTCCTTTTTAGGTTCTGATGGTGGTGGCTTGGGCTTCATGTGTAGAGGAGGATTGTGCTTGAGCTTTCCGAGTATTTGACGCATCCTTGAAAGATCGGTTGGCTTCCCGGGCTTGGGACCTTGGATGACAACAATGGAAGGTTTCTTCTCGTCCTTCTTCTTTCCTCTCTTCTCTATAGCGGGGACCTCATGAGGGATCAGTTCGGAAATTGCCTTCCAGTAATTTTTCTCAGCCTCAGTGTGAAACTTCTCTTGGTTTGCCAGAGATAGCTGACATATCAAATCCAAAGTTAGGAACATTGTTAAGAATATTCATTTACATATATATAGTTTATGGCATTTGGGAATATGAAACAATCTGGAAAACATCCTATGAAAGTAAAAGGACATTGCGCTTCCACAATGATTGTAAACCAATAAAAATACCATACATGGCATTGTGGCAAGGGAAAACGGGTATTAGAAAAAAACCACCTCCAAGTTTTCATTGATTTATGCCAGACATGTCTACTACAGTAAGTAAAAAAGGTCCAGCTGGTAAATTTTGCTGCCTCTATCCCAACAATATCCTTAGGAGACCTACTCGAGCTTTTGTTCTGTTGCTCCTAGATGAATAACTAGAACAATAACATTATTGGATCCTAAATCATTTAGCAGTTACAAGAGAACTAAGTATTGTTGAGACACCATTCATAAGTAAGAACGTGAAATATCCTGCTTCCCCTTCTTCTTGGGGACACATTCAAGCTTAAGTGCATGCATCAAAGAAAATCTCTCAAACTCGACAATGTGGTTCCAAAGTGATGTAATACTCCCTCCGTCTGAAATTGGGGGTCCACTTTCCTATTTTAGTAGAAATTAAGGATAAGTTAGTTGAGATTGGACTTTCCTCTTTACACCTATGTCTGCTCTTGTTGTTACAGCCTCAGGGAGTTCTAGCTAACTAAGATAGTCACCGGTGTGACGGCGTGGAAACCACAATTTTGTCCATTTCAGAGCCTTAGCCGTTAAAAAATTGAGGGCTAACATGGAAAAAATTAATAGTTCAGAGGTACCAAAACATTTAACTCTTCACTAAACCTATCCCCTCATTTCATACACGGCACAGAATGTCTTTATCCCATAACTATTCCCAGGCTGTACAACAGAATAGACAGCATTTGAGGTTGTCTGCCTTCTAGACCATTAGGCAAGTACTGAGATCTTTAGTAATTAGCACTCACACATGATAATTCTTAAACTAATTAATATCGCCCTAGTCATTAATCATTACATGTATCAACAAACTGGAAAACTGAGGCCATTGAGCTTCTACTTTATTAAGTTTACCTACCAACTCTGCAAACTATTCCAATATTCCATTCATCTAATGTGTATGACTTCGATGCACATTGTGTTGATTTAGCAACAAGCCACCTCAACCAGAGATTTCGAATCTTGTTTCGCTACAAACTCGCCAACATAAATGAATTATTCATTGCTTTCGAAACTGTATCTCAATATGCTTTGCCACAATGTTAAAAACTTAAACCTGATCATGTTAAGGCCTCACCACCTAAACTAGAGATTTGAATCTCGAGTCTTATTTCCTAACAAACTAGCCTTTTGCAAAACGAATCATTCTTCTGATACCATATCTCAATATGCTTTGCAAAAAGGATACAAACTGACCGTGTCATGAACTGAACACCTCAACGATATGCAACAAGCAAATTCAAGAATTTGACCTCTCACAAATTTCATTATAACCTCTCTCTCCATGAAAGGATCACAACAGACAGGCCAAAGCTCAAAATTCCAACCCATCACTGGTAGCATGAACAATTCTTATTCTCCATATGAACTCCCACCAAATTATTTGCTACTATCTTAATTCCATCAAACACTTCCTATAATTCCTAAACAAAACAATCTATAAAATCGATTTTCTCAGTACACCAATTCAACTTTTCCATTGTTTTTCTTACAAAGAATAGTAAATGAAGCTATCTGAATAACAAAAATCAATAAATTGTCCACCAATAATATAGAAAATACAGCTGAAACCGACAAAGATTCAATCTCTGATAATAAATCACAGTAAATAACGATTTAAATATGCATAGATAGTTTAAAAAAATAGTTAAAATCAAATTTTACCTTCTCCTTCTCTCTATTGGCAGCTTTGTTTGTCTCACAAGCAATCTTGCGCTTCCGGTATAACTCAGCCTTGTACTCCTCAGCTTCCTCTCTGATCTGCTGAAGCATCTCCTTCTCCTCCATCTCCTTCTCTGCCAAACGGATCGCATTCTGTCTGTACATTCGTATCAAACTCATCTAATTAGTTCAGATCTCATACTCATTTTAACACAGATCTGATTCAAATCCAATCGATTTAGCTAGATCGCACACATTATAATCAAATAGATCTTTCATGCAACTCTAAAAATCGCATAATTAGCCACTGAGGAACTGAACTACGAAATTCGCATCACAAAACTCACCTACGCCACTCGATCAGAGCGAAACCACTCTCCGGCGGCATCTCCGGCAGAACCGGGCCATTTGACGAGCCATAAACTCCATCGAAGCTCTCCCCGTTCTTCTCCGGCGAGAAAGCGGAGTATCCTCCCGCCGATGAGTACATCGGCGGCGGGGACAGGGTTTCGGAAACCGGATGCGAAGTGAAGAAGTCGTCTCCGTTGGAGTACGACGGCGAGTCGCTGCCGCCGAAGTTGGAGAACGAGTCGAAACGCTGGGAAGAGAGGCGAGGATCGTAGCCGCCGGCGTAACCGCCGTCGAAAGGACGAGTCGACTCGGTGAGCGACGCCATGATCCGAGTCGCGACCTCTACGCGAGAATGTCTCTCAGTGAATCTATCTACGAGCCTCTCTCGCTTCGACGAGTATTCAAAAACGATACGCGCCGAGAAGCTCTGTGATTTGCCACGTGTTTGAATATTATTGGGTGGAGTAGTAATTTCGGCGGTGTATTTGTTTTATTAACCAATGAAATTGTGCCACGTGTTGTGGTAGCGTGAGACCGAGTGTGTAGGATCGTGACCTGCTTGAGCCGCAGCGCCACCTTTTGCTTCACTGTCCCCACATTCTCACACCGACTACACCTGGAATGTTCGTTTTTTGCGGAGGTGGGAGAGAAATATTCGAGTGTGGTGAAGTTGATATTGTTATGGTACACTCGCGCTTGTGATTGGATCTAGTTCGCATCTGATATGCGATGACAGCTCAATGGGTCCACCTAGTTTAATTTGTCCATCTTTTAGTAGAGTTGGCAAAATGGGTCGTGGCCGGCGGGCCAACGCTGACCCGACCTGATAAAAACGGGCTTTGGCAACAAAAAAAAAAAAGTAGTTCGAAAACTAAATGTGTGTTTTGGGTCTATGGTTCAAAAACCCGAGCAACAAGGCCCGCGGGGCATTTTGTTGGTGTTATGAAGCAATTTTCAGTTTTTTATCATATAAATTATCCTGTAAAATCGACTAAGGTAGTTCGAGCTTTACATGCTAGAATGAGAAGATCCCACTTCTTAGTAACTTCTATTTGATTATCGTAATATATTAAGTATATGTTTTATAGGAGGCGTGTGAACCGAGTGATCCTAATTAAGTAATCAATTTCATAGGAGAGTACATGTCGAGTGTGGATTTCTCGGGTCAAAGGGAAGGCTCCCCTTGAAGTTTAGATGACCTTGAAGAGAGGCCAATCTGGGAGAGTGAAACCAACCCTTAGCGTACGCTGTGTGCCATTGAGAGTTGAGTTTACTTTGAACACACCAATTCCAAGGTCTATTGGAAGTTGAGCAATTTAGCTTGCAAATCTTCATGGTTTTGTCTCCAAAATCATCATATGACCATTATGGTGTTTTCTAAAAAAGAATAGGCATTGCCGGTTGCAATTAGAATATAATTAGTTAGTGGTATGTGCGCCTAATTAACTTCTAAAACACGGACAAGATTAGGCAACCTGCACATTTTATATATGTAAAACCAGTAACCCGACTTAATCTAAAACTCGAATTATCAGTGTACCATTTCCATTTTGAGGGCTTGAATGAGCTCAAAACTGCACACATGCTACTACTATATGAGACAACATAGCTGCTTCTGGGTACAATAGTTAATATACAGATAAAAGTACAAGAAAAAATTCATTTTCACTTCAGAATTTGCTGTTCTCTTATTGTAAAAACACCAATCCATCTATTTACCAAAACTTTCACTACTACTACTACAACTACTACTTTATTCAAAAATTGCAGAACAAAGAGAACACACACACAAAAAGCCCTTGAATCCAGAATTAGCTTCACCAGCTTACAAAAGTCTATATGTACACAAAACCCTAGTATATGCCTCTTTCCTCTTGTTTGTACAGATTCAAATCAACTGGCACAACTGATGCTCTATGCCAAACCCAAATTAGCTAATAGATTCTGTAGTTTTCTTATACCCCACTGAATGTCATTTCCAAGGACCTCTTTGATCGGCTCCGTGTCGGGCTCATCATCGTCGTCATCGTCATCATCATCATCATCATCATAGGATAATATAGGCTCTTCTCTAAATTTAGCATGATGATCTTCCTTTTCTTCGGGTTCTTGCTCCTTGTGCAACTGGAGTTCCGTGTCGGGCTGCTCTTCTTCTACTTCATCGGCTAATACAGCCTGTTGTTTGAATTTAGCATGATGATCTTCCTTTTCTTCGGGTTCTTGCTTCTTGTGCAACTGAAGTTTAACAAAAAGCCATGTCAGCTTTCAAGAAACTTATCAATGAAAAGCTAAATCAAATCGATATAGTATGTCACACATGGTCAATCATGAAGCAAGCGAAAGCATTGTTCAATGAACTTCAAGTTAACACAATACTCAAGACATACCAAGTACATAGAGATTGGGTTCTCGTGCTTAATGACCCAAGCATAAGAATTGTTCAATGAACTTCAAGCAGTACTCGAGACAAACCAAGTAAATAGAGATTTTTTGCTCGTGTTCAATGAACCTTCAAGCAATACTATAGAGATTGTATGCTCGTGTTTAATGAAGCAATCATAAGAATTGTTCAATGAACTTCAAGTTAACGAACCGTGCTTTTCAAGCTATAAATAAATCTTGAATATAATGTAACTCACAGAAACTGTAAATGGATACACACTTGGTCGTATTTTTTATAGTACCGGGAAGTAAATTCAAGTTCTAGATTGAACATTACATAGCCACTTTTGTTACATATGCAAGTGACAATACATTTCAATTCTTTGCAAGAGTAAGCTTTAAAGTTCAGATTCTGTAGCATTACATCGTGCATTGAACAATTAATGTGCGCCATGGTTCAACTTTTTTTTTTTTCGAAACCTCGTTACAATCTACAATTGCGCTGCAATATTGATGAAAAGTAGAAGATTTGCATTGCTGATTGAAAACATGGATTTCAAGAAGATACAAGCTGAAACCAGCACGACATTTCTTCTAGAGAAGAGACATTTCTTAACTTAGCTCTAATGAGAGAGGATTGCAGCATTATTTTTCACTCAGGTAAAGCGTAGAAGACATAAAAAGGAAACCGAAAAGAAAGAACATGATCATACTCGTCAAGCAGTTACCTCTGGCACATTGAAATCTTTGGCATCATCAGGTCCATCCGAGACATCAAAACTGTTGCTGCTGCTGCTTTTGTCACCTTCAATTTGACCTGCTTCTTCAGTTGCTGTGAATGTTGATAACGTTAACGGCAAACCAGGAACCAGCACAGGACTTTTATATTTCATCCGGTTTTCATCAAAATCTGTACTTGAGCTCTGCACTGCTGCAGCTTTGCTATTGTTCTCAACAACATCCTTTGTAATCACTTTATCCTTGTTGGGAATAGCCGTAGTAGTTTCCTTTTTTGTCTGACCAATTCTGTTTTCACCGGGAAAATCCTGCTTTGGGTTTCCGATATTATCTGCAACAACAGCTGCAGGGTTCTCTTGTGAGGACAAGCTACTGATATTATCTGCAACAAAAGCAACGGATTTCTCTTGTGAAGGAATGCTACTGGCAAACACGAGTTCATCAGGTGTTCCGGACAAGGATTTCCCAGATGTAAATGGGTTGTTATCAGTAATAACCGATACATTGTTTAGATTAGACACGGGCTCCTCATTTGGATAAGGTAACTTCTCCTCGACAACCAAAACTCCTGAGTTAACAATAGGCTCCACGTTCTGAGTAGGAAATCCATCGTCCTCTATTAGTTTCTGGTTTTCAGCATCTTCCCACTCTTCCGAAACAGTAATCATGTTATTCGTTTCCCAGCTTTGGAAAACTCGATCAGGACCTGGCTGCCACAAGATCGTCCCTGTGGTGTCTTTCAGAATGAACTTGTACTGTACTGTTTTTCCAATCGGCATATCCTGACCCAATATAGAAACAAAATGACATTAAAACATTTCTTCAATGGAGATAAAACTAATATTCTTTGCAAGTTACTACTAACATCTCCTGACCAATTATGGAAACAGAATCCCACATTAAAACATTTCTTCAAAGAAGATAAAACTAATATTATTTGCAAGTTACTACTAACCATCTCCTGAACAAATATGGAAACAGATTACAACATTAAAACATTTCTTCAATGAAGATAAAACTGATATTCTTTGTAAGTTAATACTGACCATCTCAACAGTCCATACATGGTCATCGGACCATGTCAGTGGAATGCCATTCTCTGGATCCCACACACCAAACATAGGATCATCGCCAACTAAAAGAAATTCGTCGCCAAACGAGCACTCTTTTTGTATCTGGAATTTGACATGAACAGTCTTGGATTGATCTGCACAGCGCAAAAAGAGTCATTACTAACTAAATTTTGAGAAATTTTTATAGACTAAGAGTCTAAGACAAACTTACATGTTTCTTGACTCTTATTATCTGCAACATCTATGTCCACCTGCATCAAGAATGTGACTACCAATCAAAACCATATTTGGAATACCAGGCAGTAACAAAAGCTAATCAACCTACCTCCACAATATTGCAATTAATTACCAAAATTAAGCAAAATTATTTCTTTATTTAGTTTTCTTTCTAAAGAAAGGAGCCCATTTCTAGAATCTTCAAATAATCACATGCCTTTGACTAAATACTTATCTACTTTCATTTATTTCTCATCACAATGATCACATAAGTATACAAGCCTTGCGAGAAAAAAGAAAAGTGATATAATGGGTTACATTATATATTAAAGAAGAGAACTCCATGACAAAGAAAGGAACCCATTTCAAGAATCTTCACATAATCACATGCATGAGACTAATTACTAATCAAATCCTCTTATATTTCTCATCACAGAAGCATAGAATCCTTACAGGAATAAATAAATAAAAGCACTCAAATAAGTTATATTATATATTACATTATATATTTCCTTATAACCAATGATATGAATTGAGAAAGAAAAAAAAAACGTATAAGACCTATACTATAACTAAAGGCTCCTTATAATATTCAAAAGAAGCCAATGAAAACATCTAAAAAGAAAGGCTTTACAGTGGAAGGCACCAATCATCACATAAACAAATGAAAACATAAAAAACGAGGGAAAAAGAAGAAGTTCAGATTTGCTCTGTTCTTGTTGCGTTTTTTAAATGGAACAATACAGAAAATTTAATTACAAGATCATGAAAAGATTCTCAACAATATTCAAATGAAATGCAAAACATCGACAAATTAATATTAAAATTTGCTCTGTTTAGCTCCATAGAAACCAATCAAAGCCTCAAGATCATGACAAAACTCTCATTACACCAAATTCAACAACAAGAAATTCAAATGAAAAGCAAATCAACGAGAAATCCAAATCCAGAATCGAACCAAAGAAACAAACGATCCGAACCTGAGCCTTTTAGGCAAATGAAATACAAAACAAAGACAAATTCAAACTAAAACTTGCTTAGTTCAGCTTCATGACAAGAAAATCGCAACACAGAAGATTTCACAACAAGAAAATCAGATCAAATGCAAAACAACAACAAATTCAAATCAAAATCCAGAATCGAACCGAACCTGAGGCTTAGGCGAGAGAGAGAAGACCGGCTGGACGGCCCTCTTCCGCGCCGACGCCAAATGCAACACGCCGACGAACCTATGGCTCCGCCGGAAACAGCGATCCGGCCTGCGAGCCAGAGGGTCTCCGGAAGACGACGACAGCGACAATCCCGCCTCGCCGGCGAGAATCCCGGAACTCGGGGTCGCTAGGGTTTTCATGACACTTTTGCGATTGTGAAAGTGAAGTGAAAGAGGAGATTGTGTTGTGGTGTCAGTGCGCGGAGATTGGTTCGGTTTGATTTTGGTATTTTCGTAAATAAAAGAGAAATGTGTGTGATCTGTTTCTGGTGGTCGTTACGAATACATACGATACTGAGCTGAGAGGTCTTTATAAGACGGTGGGGCCCGACGAACGGATCACGTGACACGTGTGATGGTGCCACGTGGCATAGGCCGCGGTGATGAATTTAATGCTGTGTGCACTCCAACGTGAGAATCTCTCAACTGTAAAGACTATCGAGGAGATGCGATGCCACAAGATTTTAAGGGTCACAAGTCGGTGACTGTTGCTTTTCATCTACGCCGTTCATTTTTTTTAACAATTAGCATCTGACACGTGTCGCTTCCTAGTTGACCGTGCCGTGAAAAATTTACATGACACTGGAAAGTAGGACAAAAGATGCAATATTCTAAGAAATAGTTTTAGAGAAACCATTATTTGTTTGAATAGTGTTGATAATGTTTCAAAAGATTGTTCTTAATTTTAAATTTTGAGTATCAAATCATTTTTTTTGGGTTATCACTTATTTTAAAAGTGAAATAGAGCTTGTGATAGGTCATAAGAATAGAGACTCAATGGAATTACATTCCCTTTTTTTAAATATAAAAAAATCAATACTATGAAAATAGTGGGATAATACTATAATATTACTAATAATCATCCCAAGCCCAAGACACTGTTGACCTCCCCTCTAGACTAAATAGCATTGACAACTAATTTTGATTAGAAAAATGCTAAACATTTTAAATTGTATAATTTTTTTTTATTTAGAAAATGATGTGTCAATCAACGTGGCAAACACGTTTTTCGTAATTTTGTAGTTTAAAATTAATTTTAACAAATAAAAATTCGACACATATGATACCACTACCCTTTCGTGAATTTCTGGCACGGAACGCCCGCTTTATTAGACTTATTGCACATGTGGCGGGTTGTGATTCAGCTAAATCATCAACATCATATTTGATGTGTCATATCTCATCTATTGACACATCATTTTGTAAAACTAATTTTGTATAAAATTTTGTACATACAACATTGTTGTGAATACATGATCACTTCGAACCAACCACTATCCCACAACCAAAGCATGGCTTCTCTCAATTTTTTGGGTAAGACTATTACGATACGCTCTATAACCAAACGGTTACATGGGATTCACATGTAGCCAACCCATAACCAAACCGAAAAATCAAACTAATTCATGCAACTCGGCTCGACTCGACTCGGTTTGGT
>JAYMTH010001338.1:0-15352 GCA_036897465.1 Pelargonium australe | reverse complement strand
TTTTTTTTACATTATAATTATATTAGTTTTGTAACATTTAGAATTCCATATCAAGTATATATACTTAAATGCTATTTTTATATAACATATTGTTATGTATCATATTCTAAATTTTACAAGAATAACATATGTATAGGTATTATATTGTATATGTATTCCATGTTCCTATCCGTGAACATAGGTTGTGGGCTATACTGATAACATCTAATGCTGGGGTGTTTCAAAGACAGATCAATTTTTTTTTGATGCAAGACAGCTCAATTCAGTCATTAGAACAAGAGCAATTTAATGTTTGATTTGAGCATGTATGTTTATCTATCAAGTTAAGAATATAAGTCTTCGCCTGCTTTATCTGAACTAATAACACTGTTATACAATTAATCTATTTAGTACAACTTTTGAAAGTAGGATACATGAGAATATACACAATATATCACCAAAAGTCACATTCAACTTTGAAAAGTTTTAGATTACCATATTATTAATCTGGTTCTAGGTGGCAAAAATATTTGACACAACCATGACTATCATGAACACTTTTTACTTGGGTTTATTAACAATACTATCGTAAGCAGTAAGCACAGTACTATAATGACAATAAATAATTTTATAACTCTGCACGAACTATACCCATAGATAACTGTATATACTAACCTTGTATGTTTCATGCAGAAGTTGCCGTGTATAATGCCTGATGAGGATCTCCTGAATGGATTCCCAACTAGCCATTTGATGTGCTATAGTCAATTGTTTGAGATAAATCCGTGCTCCCTCAACATCAGCAAGAGCCATAAGGCCTCTCTGCCAATGATAATTGTTAGGAGAGATGGTAAATCTTATAGACATGAGAAGCTGAAACCAAGAAGGGCCTAAAAAGATAGAAAGCAAATGTATGCATTTGAATTTGACCAAATAAAATGAGCAACACTATTTTCAAATGAAAACAGTATTATAAAATTGGGAAGATTGGACAACTTCTTTCAAGGTCCTTGAAATTCTTAATATTTCTTGCATTTTTATAGGTCCAGGTTATTGTACCTTGAACCTGAACTGAAAGCATCAAGGTTTTAAGTAGTTGAAGTGTTTGTTATCCAGTGTGTACAGCATTTCCACTGAAAACATATGGAACAGCAATTTGGATGGAAAACAGAACTTAGCTGAGATATACAGTTCCAAGTGCGGATGCCTATGCTTTTCTTATTCCAGTCTGTCAGCAAAATGATCCCACCCAGGTTATCCAGGACCTAAAAGCTTAGGCAAAAGTTCTGACCATAGTAAAGGCTCATAATTACAGACCCCACTTTTCTCTCATATGATGTCATAACTGTTAAATTTAATTGGGCTACTTATAATTGTTTGGGCCTCCACTACCAAAAGGTCAATCTTATTATTAGGGTGTTACTTGCACCATTATATGTAACTCATTTCTTTCAAATTTATCCAATGTGAGACTTATTTCTCCCACTTCAACACTCCCGGAGATTTTTACTCTGGTTTTGTTCTTCTTCTTTTAGTGTGAGCCTCATGTTTTTCTTTTATCGTTGGGCTAGACACGTGCAAAATGTGGGGCCTTTTAAATCGGCACACTCCCCATCACGTGTAACTATTTTTCTTCCACATGTGGACTGTTGCAAGCATGTCCATCTGCAAGTCAGGTCGAAGATCACGGGGGAAACAACATAAACGAGTTAAGGCTAGGATCAAAACCTGCTCCAATACCAAGTTAAATTTCAATAATTGGGCTACATATATTAGCTTGGGCTTTCACTATTAAAATGTCAACCTCATTAGTACGGTTTCACTTGCACCACTATATGTAGCTCATTTCTTTCATATTTATCCAATGTGGGACTTATTCACCCTTTTCAACAATAATTGATTTACTTTTTATCATTATCATATTCAGTGTTGCTAAGATATTTGGGTCTCAAGATTTATGAGATGTATGCCTTTATTAGTGTTAGTTTATCTCACATCGAAAGAATGTGAAGTCTGTGGCCACTAATAAGCATAGAAATTTGTAATCTCTTGTAATACCCAAACCTTCTATTTACTATCAAATGACAACAATATAGCATATAATTTCAAAAATATTTATTCAAACTATGCTACTTACATGAATAACCGATTCTCCTGATGCAAAAACACCATTTCTCAGCATCCATGGAGCACTGGAAAAGCTGTATTGTCCAATCAAGATGTTTGTCAGTAAACAATTCAAACACCGGAGCAGAAAATAAATACAAATAGCATTCCACTGAGGGAAGAATCATTTATTCACCTTAAAGTCAGCTTAATAGGGGCCAAATCAAATAACTCAACATAGATCTTCTTCTGACGTCTGGCAAGAAGGTAAATTTGCTGCCAAGGAGCCCCAATTGGAACTACTAAAGGTAGTGAAGGACTGTTCTTGTGATTCTTATTAAATGCAGCATTTGTTGAATAGAGATGACCTCCATCATTCACATATTCATATGCTTGAGTATGTGTAGAGGGAATCAAACCATCATTGATAATGGAGTCAGAAATTGGCAAGACTCTGCTCTGGAGCCTTGAAGAGACAGCCTTAAGGAAATCGAACAAGCTTAGAATCAGTCCTTGCTCAAGCTCCAGGTGACAATCCCCAACTCTGCAGCCATTTGAATAAATTCATAAGCCTTAAAGGGACTGCATGGACTAATAAAATACCACTTACAGAACTATTGCACACCTTAAGCATATGTATTCAAATGAAACCAGCGAAATATCTTTGTTCCTCCACATGGCTACAGCAGCATGGAATGCAGGTTCACTAGAACTACTGTTGGAAGTTGTCTGCACAATTCTTTCATTTTTAGTTCTTCCAGCATTATCCTTAGTCTTTATCTGGTTGGTTGAGTTTGTCCTGCATTCATGATCAAAGGACAGGATAACAGGGTATGGAGCTGTGCGCAACTGGTTATCTATTTGTAGCGAAGAGATTTCAAATGAAAACTTTTGTTGATCCACACTCTGAAGCAGATCAATTGATATGTTCTTTGCACAAACAAAGAGTAATTCCTACAACAGAAAGAGCAATCATGAGAAGAATTTTAGAAGTTCTCATGGCAGATATGAAAACTAGTACTACCAGTCTTCTTACCTGTGGATAAGAATTAATCAAGGAGATTCCAACATATGGAATAATAAGTGAAAACTTCTCCCTGTAATCAACATGTTTATTTTGTTTTAGCTCATGTTTCCCATTTTCTCTCATATGGGGGACACTTGGATTCTTCATGTCCTTCAGAACATGGTAGCTGGAATCAATAATACTGAGCACCTGAAACAAAATAGACATAACTAAGCTATCCAGACAATAATACTTTCTCCTGGGGAGTAGTTTGGTTTCAAACCCCAAAGTTTACTGTATGTGACGAAGTATCAGATATTAACCTTTGTTGCTCCCTCAGCATGGACAGATAAAAGCAGTGTTCTCTCAGGCTTCTGAAGACATCAGATACAACATAAGTTATGTGACTCATTAAAAAAATCACAAGTTATGCGACCAAATAAATATTCAGTATCAAGATAACAATCATTATAATTTTGTAGATATGCAAGTCATTGTATAGTTAATAGGAAAATGGTACAAAGAAGTTAATAAAGACTCTCTTTCAAACAGCTGACTAACTCTCACAAAGTACATACCTCAGAAGTCGATTGTACACATACGGGTATATACTCCTTTACCTCATCCAGAGTGTATGAACCTAGGACTCGCTCTCCAGGCACCTTAATGTTATCAAAATTAATTAGTAAATACTACAAAACAACCCATGTTGTTCATAAAAAATCAAAACAGATGTACCTCGATGCTTAGACGATGTGGATAGCAGGGTTCATCCCATGCATACGGGCAGGAAGTATAGGGGTGAATGATAGTGTCAAAAGTTTCACACCTTTGTTGGTAAACCCTTAGCCTCTACGAAGTGGTTATGTAAAATCAAATGTTGCAATAAATCAAGCAATAAGCAAAGAAACATAAGTGGAATGCATAGATATTGACGTAATAAGTTATGATTCCCTACTAGTTCTTGCCCAGTTGATGTTATACATATCTCTATTTGAAATGATTAACTTTAATATGTACTCTTTTCCTCTTCAGTACTCACCGTAAAATTTCACAAGAGATCTTGCCATTAACTTTTTCTAGATAATAAAAAAAGCTAGATACAAGTCTTTTCTTTTCTAAATCTCTCCACAAGCCTTCTCAATAGGAAGACAGCTTCCATAGTATAATACATCAACTAATCTTTTATGACAATTAATGTAGAATGATTTTTAAGACATTATCAACCGACTAGTTATTTTCTCTCCAAAGGCACCAAAGCAGAAATCACTGAAGTGCCTCTGTGACTGAATAGAGCATTTTAAGTGCAAAAATAGAGAAATCTCAACTTAGCACAATCAACAAACCTTATCTTAATTATAATTCCAGGGTTAGAAATCAATAGAGAAAGAATAATATACACTACCAACCTCCTTTGAGAAATTATCGATTCTATAGGGCATATATCCTGTATCATCATCTGATAAGAGAATCAAATTTGTGCCTGAATTCCCATGGAGGTTTCCAACAATTGTTTCATCTCCAACAGAAACATCAGCATTTGAAACCTCAACCCGTACCATGTTTAATGTGCCGGATACATAATTCCGCATTTTCACTTGAGTATCACCTAGGTGATCTGGCAAAAAGCTACCTGACCATTGCCATCCAGGTTCGTGAAAACGGATGGAAACAAGTAAATCCCTGAAACAAACTGCAATCAGTTGACCATATACAAAAGGCAGCTACATTGAATAAAAGAAATGATCTTTCTAGTTTTAGCAAATAAAGTTGCAATGTATATCAAATCATATATTTGATTCAAACAAATACCACTCCTGCACCTCCCTTAGAGAATCACCATTTATATGTGGAGTCTAAATTGTTGTTGATAGTACTGATCCCTGGCATTCATGTGGAATCACCATTGACAGCTTAAGTTTTCAGTTGAATAGTCCTCTAATATAGTATTAGAGCTTCTTGACTTACCAGTCACGAGTTTGAATCCTTGGGCCACTCAAATTATTTCATTATATTTCCATCAGAAGAGTACGGTATGTGCCAGGGCCACGTGAAAAGCAACAATGAGCTTACACTTCATGAGGGTGTGTTAAGAGAAACTATAATACAGCACTCAACTGTCAACATGAGCTCTTAGTTGAATCATCCTCTAATAATGAGGGAGAGCAAAGGACTACACTAAAGAAGAAGAAGAAAGGGGACGTGATGGTCCAAATGGCCAAACCTGTAATAGACTGACATTCAAGAGTTCAAGAAAACTAACTACTCTCCTATGATAAGGGGCCACAATTCTATTTATGGTTGCCCATTAATAATTGTTTCATACAAGATGTCAGTTACGAGTAATTAGTGAGTTTATAGTTACGTCCTTGGATCCAAAATAATCCTCGCCACCTAACTTCATTTGATTTTTTATCATGTCTGGTTACATGGAAAAATAAAATAATTTAAAGTACTATCGTGGAATCTGGTTGTCACAAAAAAAAAAACTAGTTGAACTACACAATAGGGGGTAGCTCTCCCCTTTAAACCCCACCCCACCCCACCCGACGCAATGGGATTTGAACCCACGACCTCCCACACGGAGATGTGTGTTCTTGACCATTGCGCCATCCCCTAGGGGACTAATTCAAATATTGTGAATTTACAAATCTATCCACAGTATTTATTAAAACTTTCCAAAAGAAATCATTTATTAATTAATATTTTAATGAATGGGCACTATGTTTACAAATTTCCTGAAATATGCCACTCTACTTTCTCTCTCCCCAATTTCTCTGTAACCAGCCCAATATGGATGTTTTCTCTCTGTCCTTTGGCCATCTCCTTCCGGCAGTCGACTTTGCTCCCTTCCCCCAATTTCCCATTATCACACCATATTTTTAGTGACTAAAATGAAATCCTATTTTTAGTGATTAGCTTGCAAATCAGAGGAAGATCACACACAAGCTCTGACCAGTTACCAAGATTTTGTTACACAGCAATCCAAAATAACCACTATTAGCAAAATACTCATCACTGAATATAACAACAAACTAAAGTTATAGTAATTCTGATTAGATTGGCGACAAATGCTACTAATCAAAACTCCTAAATTCTACATTAATGATAAGTAGTGGCCTTCGAGATGAGCAAAATCAGCTTGCGTCATAGCAAAATCATGACTATATGCTAACTCTAAATACACCATATTTGATTATGAGGTAGTATCTATTGTGCTTGAGGACATGCAGTCATGCAATAATAATTCATGTTTGAGATAGCATAATCATCAAATATAGACATACCTAGTTGTATCTGTCCAGTGAAGATGGGAATGCTGTCCGACACTCAGATTAAAGACAAAGTCAGTTCCCTTTTGCTTGTAACATATGTCCTTGCTGCATGCATTACATATGACGTATCTGCAGGGAGAGAGATTATGTCATTGCTAGGAACACTTTTGATCATACAGGTAGTTAGCATTAATGCAATGATGTCAAATTTAGTACCGAGGCTGGAACATAATGGCTTCTGTCCTCCCAGCAAATGGTCCCCCAAGTGCACTAGATGTCACAGATATAATAAATGCGGCATTTGATGACAACTGTGGAACAAGAACATTTGCCGATCCACTGGGTGGAAGAAGAGAGAATGGGCTAGACCATGAAGAATTTGGCACAAAATCTGTACCACAATCAGGTGGGCACATGCAAAGTTTTACTGTAACTTCGCTAGATGAGGAAACTGGATTCGGAGAATACATGCATGCCTTCACTTTTTGACGCTCATTTTCAACCAAGTTGGTATCCTTTACACTGCTTAGACAAGCCTTTTGGCTTTCTAAATTATGTTTCTCCAACTGCCCAGGGAAAATATTAAAGGAACCCGATGACATCATAGGTCGGTTTGGGAATCTCGACGAATGAGGGTTGACGTTCTTTCGGGTTGAAACAATGCGACTTCTTGATAAAGACGACCTTGCTGGACTGGCAGTATGTGAAGCTGTAGCATATGAAACCTGATCTGAAGATAAAATGCTGAGACCATCCTTTTCATTATGAAGTAGTTCATACTCAGCCAAATCATAGCAGGAAGGAAGAATGCATCCACTTTCTTTTGTTTCATTGGCAGAGTTGATAATCAGTGGAAAGCCAGTGCAATTACATAATACAAAGGGAACAAAAATAAAGACCTCTCGAGCACCAGAATATGCATCCATCATTTTTTCCATGCTAACATATACAGGACCTAGAAAAATGTAACAAGTATACTACAATCACATTTTTTTCATAATTATTACCACCACGAGAATGAAAGAACAGGGATCAACAGTACCATTTTGCAAATCAGGATTGAAAGTCACAGTTTCAGACAGAGAAAATTTGCTTCCACTGCACTTTGCTACAGTACTGAATATTTCTGTGCGGGGGAACTTCATCAGTGAAGGCTTGAAGCCGCGCATATGGAATTCTAGTACCAGGTCATGTGAAGGGTCAATATGATGAAAGGATGTTTGCACCTAAAAAGATTTACAAGTATGGTCAATATTTTTAGATGCAGTCAATTACTATAAACACAAAAAAGAATGATGTGCCTGTCTTGACCAGCCAAAGAATTGGATTGTTAGTTTTCATGCACTGCTAGTATAGCAAACAAATGAAGAAAAACAATTAAAACAATATTAAAACTATAAAATTAAAAAAAAGAAAAAGGAGTGGAACTTCCTGTATAAGCTTATAACAAAGTCATTGACAAACCTCTGAAAGCAATGAGGTATGAGTAACTCCACCACTATCAATTGTCAGTGTTACAGCTTCTGGAAGATAGTTGTTGACTACTAAAGGAGTACTCAGGGTCACATGGTGAATAAAACATTTCTTTGACTTGCCTAGATCATGCAACACCTGACCACAACTTTCAACTGGTTGTGTCAAAGTATGATTATTGTGTAGCGAGGAAACCTTATTTTCCCTGCTAGATGAAGGCAAGCAGATATTTTGAACTGATATACAACAACGAAAAGGATCACTACTTGGATGAGATGGATAGCAAACAAAAGATCTAAGAAATCCAATCTTGCTTTCCTGTGAAAGTATATTGGAGAGGTTATGAGCTTCACTCCACAGGTAAGAATTTCCCAGTGGACGCCATCTCATGCGACCGGCCTCTGCTAAATGTAAAGGTAGTGGAAATTCCTGACCAGGGTATATTGGATCTAGGATCTGAAACACAAAAGCAATGATTTAAAGAAAGTATACCATGAGCAGAAAAGAATTTCATATGATGGATGGTTAAGACTTGTTCATACCATTGGAGATAGACCAAATGGAATATCAAAACGAATTTCCAATGGCACTGAAGTTGCATTTAAGAGTATAACCTGAAATAGTAAAGTGCAAGGGAAAAGTAATGAGCACTAGAGAGCATCATAAACATGAATTAAATATGTCAAAATCATAAAACATTAGTAAAGTATATACCGTTGAATATAATCGAATCAACTTGCTATATCGCTGTACTGAAACATCAAACACAACAGGGACAACAAAACCACTATGGGCATTGGTTCTAACATTATCTTCATTTTTTGCATTATATTTTGTAGCATCCCCAACCTTCTCAGATTCTATTTTACTTGAAACCTTAGAGAAATCAACTTCAAAGGAGGTAACTCCAACAAGGTCCATTGAAATTGGAGCAGAAGGCATGGATGTTCCATCAAGTTGAATGGTCATAAAATGATGTGCTACCCCATTTAACTGCTCATTTAATTTGTCAGAAGAATGAACTGGTCGATATCGAGAGAGTTGCTCCTCAGGAGTTTCATTAAGATAAATTGGAACAGATGAACCTGGATCCAAAGATTTTCCATCATTCATTTCTGAAACATCAAACTCATAAAAATTAGCCTGCCCTTGGTACACATGATATACGAGAGGCAAAGAGGTCAAATTCTGAAGAACATAGGGAGCATATCTTCCAGCACAAACATCTTCAGAGAACTGCGGGTTTGAGGATCTCTTCTTTTCATGGATATCATTTGGTGTGATCAAACCCCAAGCATCCATAACCATTTCAATTGTCCTACAAGCACACTTCAAAAACAAAAACAAAAAAAATACAATCAAAATGTTTCTTAAGTACTGCAGTTTAAGGAGAACCTATAACCTCATGCCGCACAAAAGCAAATTAAACATATAGCTTCTTTGTTCATACGCATTTTCAATGCGTTGTCTAGACTAAGTGTAAGAAGGGATTACGAACCATCAACAGTCAACTTCCTAAGAAGCATTCTGATGATGTCAATATCTACAAATATCAATAAGGTAAACTAACTCTTATTCGTTCTTCCCGTTTGGGTCGATGCCTAATAAAGTACTCAATCATTGATATAAAAAATAAATAAATAAATAAAATCAACAAATAGACAGTGTTGAATTTAAAATTGAGTTACGCATAATGGTTTGGGCTTCCACACTAAAATGTCAACCTTATCATTAACTTTATTTTTTTTTTCCATGTGAGAGTTCATTACCCACTTCAACACTCTCCGTCACGTGCGAGTCTCACATTTTTTTCTTATAGGTGGACTCGATACGTGCACAATTGGGGCCTTTCTAAATCGGCACTCCCCCTCATGTGTGGGTTATTTTTCCTCCACACATGAGCCGTTGCATGCATCATGCATCCCCATCTGCAAGCATGCCGGATACCACAAGGGGAGGCAGCATAAATGAGCCACCTTCAGGCCAAGGTCAACTTTTTAGTAGGGTTTCACTTCCGCCATTATACGAAGCTCATTAACTTTAAACTATTTCCATGTGAGACTTTATTATCCACTTTAACAAACAACATTCATAATAAAGAAAATTCTTTGAAATGATGAGAGAGATGCCTTCAAATTCTGTTGGTTCAGTACATATGAATTTGTGCCTTCAAGCAACAACCTCAAAAACAGTTGATCTATCAAACCACCACGGGATGTCAAATGCTAATAAAGCTAATTCTCGAAACACTAAGATTAATATATAAGTTTATACCTCAATAAGAGATTCTGTGAAGTTCAAGTTAAGCTGTGTGGTTGACAGGAGATGAATATCAGAAGTAATGGAACTGTTCAGCAAAGCAATCATCGCAAATTTTCTAATTATCTTTAAATGAAACTTCCAAGGCTCAACAAAAGGCTCCCAGACGACCTAACAATATAAGAAAGAACATTAATGTTAAAACACCACTTACAGAACAGAGTAGAAGCCTATGATGGTTCTAAAATCAATATACCTTGTCAATATTATTATAGTTCACTTGAAGATCGCTATCAACAGAGGCCTCCATGCCATTTTCATTCACATTAGCACATAAGAGGAAGTCCCTCAATAAAATTTCCAATAGAGGTCCGCTACAGCTCCACTACATGTCAACAACTCAAGTGTAAGAGTTAAAAAAAAAAATGAATGAAATAAAAATTGTGGTACCTAGAACAAAAATGAAAGAAAAAAGATTGCAGTAAGGTTTGGAGAAGTGTGGATTGCAGTGGTTCAAAGAAGTTGATTATAGAAAGCTGGTCTCATGAACCGGGGATCAAGAGTTTGATTCTCACTGGGACTATTTTGCCTCCCATAGTCTACATTACTTATAAACTTGGCTATGTGCAGATTGCGAAGAAGGGGATTGTACGATACATAAAAACTCTTATGATAGTGTAGAAGACAAGGCAAAGAATATCCCATGTCTTGGTACACATAAGTATAAGCATGTAAAGAGTCCGAAATTTCAAGGACCATATGCTAACGATTTAAATAGTTATATGGTGTTTACGATAGAAAAAACACAGGTAATAACTCCAAGGGAAATTATCAAAGTGATTATCTATTTAAAAGTTTAATAGAAAAAGAAATATTCACCACTACAATATTGGAAGAAAAAAAAAAGCACACGAACAAGTAGAGCCGATGACAGGCCAACCTACATTCAAACTCTAACATGATATTGTTAGGAATGGTGTATTTAATTCTTATTAGTAATTTGTAACTAACATTTCTCATACAATAGGTTACATTTATGAAAAAGGTTAACTTACCCTTCCATCAGTTAGCAAGAGAGAAACTTTCCTTAATTGAATCTTAAAATCCATATTACTGAACTTTGGTTGAGAAGACCCTACTTCAGGAATATTGAGACCAACACTGTTCCAGAAGTAAAATACCCGATCTGAAAGCCACACATCAAACCGGTCACACTCGATTTCTGCATTGACATGCAAAAGCTCTGTCAAATTACGAGAAACCTCAGCCTTTACATCAACTTGAAGTATCTGGAAGAAAGGCCAGGAATTAACAATCTTCTCCTCGCATATCTCCACTTTGCTACTTACTTTTTCCAAAGTTAACTTCAATCTAGCATTTTTGTCAATGATGAATAGTTCACTACTGCTACTACTTATAGCAACTACAACAAATTTACAGCACTTCCCCTCCTTGATGGAAGATACACTTGGAGACCTCTCCTCTTTCACTTCAGCTCCTCTAAATAGACTAAATGCTTCCTCGCTAACCTGGATAGGCAAGTGAAATGTAACACCAACATCCTCCGACCTCACAACTAGATTGGATATCTTCTTTAACTTATCTGCTGCAACACAAGTTGATATACTTGAATTCTGAGGCGAACTCTGAGCAGAAGTTTTTGCTGCATATTCTATTGAGTCAACATCAAGCATGCTGCAATTTTTCGGTGATTTGTCCAGAAGCCCAGTTTTAGCCAGTTTTCCATAATAAGAATTTAATAGGTGAATGACATCAACCCAGTCAAAAAAATGTAGCCAAATATGAAGAGAAGGAAGAGATATTTGAAACTCATCTCCATCTCCATTGGACTTTATTAAAGAAATACCAAACACTGTAGATGTCGAGCAAGTTCCAGCACATTGTGCCAATGAGATACAATCAAGCAATGAGTGCAATGCCAACGATGAGAAGCTAAAATCCAAGCTTAAGGGTGTATCGTCTCTAAACGATCCCAGCAAAGTAAACTGTGTAGTAATCTTAGCCACTGGTAAAGCAGACTCATTTTTCAAGCAATGCAGATCTATCAACAAAGAATCAACAGAACATCTTAGTTCCGTAAAAATCCCTCCAGAGGCAACAGGAGAACCAGACTTGAATTCATTTGGATACGCTTTTGATTGAAGGAACTGCATGACATCAGATGTATAACATCTAGCTACATCACCTACTGGAGAAAAGTGATTTATGACATCAAGTAGCGACTCAAATCCATCAAAAAAGTGACAATCTGTTGACAAAGACAAGAAAAGGATGCATTCAATTATACAAGAAAGAGAAGATACAAATGAACATCAACGCGCAAGTCAACTTTGAAGGACAAACCATCTTACCATTAGCATATACTTGACAGTGGCTAATCCTTGTCATAATACAGGTTGAAGGGGGGGAGCATTCAAAAGACACTTCACTTTCACAAGGTAATCTTATCCACATATCCGCACTTAAAGGTGCAATCAAGCTGATAGTTCTATAGTCAGTATTATGATCTGATACTGAGCAAACACATCCATCATCCTTCAATAGCAACAAAGATAGGAATAAATCTCGTCCAAATATATTTAGACACTGCTTTCTTCCTATAACTTTATGTGACGGAATCACATATTTAGAAGGAATGCCCTCCAATACATTATCTGAAGTGCCATTAGGGATGAAACTACAGTATAGTTGTTGAACTTCAAGCTTCAGACACTGTTGTACATTGCTTTCAACAAGCAAAAACAAAGTGGAGTCCAGTATTTCAAACTTGTATATAATGGCGATCCCCAGTCCCTGATCAGGATACTCGCAACTCTCAGTAACAGGTTGTTGAAATGAATCTGTTTTCCAGTCAGGCAATGAAAAGTACCCAATTATAATGGCCAAATACTCAGGTGACAGAGTACAGCATACATGCTGAATGCCGATGCTTACTTCGATTTCTGAATTCAATGAGCTGACATTCTCTTTCCTTACACGTATATTTAAGACCGGTGAGAGACCAGATAATGATGGTCCCCATAGAAACCTATTGGGATTATGAGGCAACCAAGATGAAGAGAGAGTCAATCCATCAATAGAACACAGCATATCCATGGAGTCTTTCAAAACAAATAGTGTGGATTTGGATGTAGATAGTGCAATAGTTCCAATAGCGCAAGAAGAATCATGAAAGTGCACTCTGATACCATTGAAGTTTAAATCAATTGCAAATACATCTGCAGCATCACAACTTTGTGGCAGAGGGAATACATCCATGCAATGTGTAGATTTCAATGCTGAGGATTTATAACCATTCTTTATGATGCTTCTTGGACTTCGGGATTCTGTAACTCTTACATCAAAATATTTTCTCCAGTCAGGAATGGGGTGAAGAAGTGATCCCTCAAGGTTACTGAGGGCACTAGAATTGCATATTGTAACAAATGGAAAAGAATCCAAAGAAATGTTTTCATGTTCAGACCCAGTTTCAAAGAAGTTAGAGAAACCAAACTTTTGAAATGGAAAAATAGGAACTGTTTTTGGTGGTTTTGCATGCACATGATAGCTAAAGGAATTGTCATTGAAAGAAGCACCATATGCAGAAACTTTCCCATAAAATCCAATCAGCAACCCAATTATATAAGGGTGACAGTGGAGATCAATATCATTCAACCATATTGTACACTTGTGCCAAACAAAATTTGCACTTCTCGGAGCTTCATGACGTAAAAGAAAGCATGCTTCAGCTGATGGACTTCTATCATTACAATTGTCGCTTTGATTGGAAAGTCTAACACCCATTTCTTGCTGATATGCAGAACTGACAGCACATGCATTTCCCGATGAGCACAAAGTACAGGTATCCATTTCATGCTTTAATGGATAAGAGATGATTTTCAAAGCCCTCATGGAAACCAAAAACTCCGTAAATTCCATCAGATCATACCTACAATTTGTACAATGGAAAATGTACTTAAACTATATAACGAGGTGAGAAATCTTTATTCAACAACTCAAAATAGCATTCTTGTGATAGAAATCCTGATTTCCAAGACATTTGTGACTTGAATATTTACTTCACTTGAAGATTATTCATACAGAAGGATTTGTAAGCCTTTAAAAATTATATTTGTAAAATTATAAGTTATAAGCAGTGCAGAAATTAATTTCAGCTGACAATAAAAAACTGACATTCACTATTACTTATGGATAACAACCTTGAAGAAAATATTAAAAATAAAAATTCACAGTCCATCAGGCCCTCTTTTCCAAAGAGCTAAAAACTGTGTTTCTTCAAAAGGGATGTGGTTCACACTCCCTGGAAAACATAATCTATTTTACATCGCTTTATATTTTGCCAGATTGTAAAATGTTCCATTCGAGTTTAATGACACAATTTATTGGCCCTACACAATACCAAAATGCATATTGAGCTCTCTAATTCTACGATAAATGGGTTCATAGTCATAACAGCATCAAGTTATTTGATTATGCGAGTTTCAGAACACAAGCATAGAGATAACTAGGCATATATAAGCAGAAAATCAAGAGTCCAAGTACATACCTAATATCTAATTTGTGGAGAGAGAGCATGATAGCAGAGCTATCATCTCCATCATTTGCAAGGTCAATATAGAAACCAACAAACTCCAAATTTGCGGTGAGAGAGAAATAAAAAACAGGAGTACCCAGCTTATATGAAGTGATGTGCTGCAAATTATGATTTCTTGCCAACAGAGAAGCAGATCTAGAATGCAGATTTGCAATCAATTCCAGAATCGATTCATATATGGTTGGAGACAAGTTAGCAGCAAGTGAAGATACACCAAAATGAACCTGAAATCAAGAAAACAACTTAAAATGACAAAACAAGGAAAGTAAAAAAATAAAAATAAAATAAATAAATAAAAAACTGTCTGATATGTTGTTGTACATAGATCTATAAATATAGCAGACGATATGTGTATAATAAAATATTTCATATCCTCTATAAAACAATAATAAACTTTATCTTCATTTACAACAAATAAATCTATCTACAAAAACATAACAACTACGCACAACATTCTTATCATAAAATCAAGCCCATCTTCCACATAACCTACTTCACTTGAAACTCAAGCCAGAGTTTCTCTCATCCAGCCTGTGATATATCAGATTATATATTTGTGTCTTTATTACATGATGAGCTTGAGCTCTATATATAGAGCTAGAAGACATCCCCAACCATATACAAGGTCAGCTATTGAGG
>JAYMTH010001337.1:0-15361 GCA_036897465.1 Pelargonium australe | reverse complement strand
CCTGACATGCTTCTTGGACTTTTGCGGGGATGGGCCTCCGCGGGAATGAACATTCGCGGTTTTCAAACTCCACGGAAATGGACATCAGTGATCTTGAAACTTTGCGGGAATGGACATTAGGGGGCTTCAAACTCCGTGGGAGTGAACATTCGCAGTCTTCAAACTCCTCGAAAATGGACATCCGCAGTTTTCAAACTCCGCGAAAATGGAGTTTTAAGTCATTTTAGTAAATATATATTTTATTCATTTATTTTTATTTTGATACATAACTAATTCTTATTATTTTAGTTAGTAAACATATTGACATTTTAAAAGTTGTTTTTGAAGCCATATTAACTTCGAGACCGAGGCATGAAAATGGTTTATAATGGGGGCGAATATGGAGGTCGATATTAATTTCAGGGAAATGTTTGTTTCATGTGTTGTTTTTTCATGTGTTTTATATGTGCATTTGAGAGGCCATCTGGACCGTTCATTGTGGGTATGTCCATGAACCCATCTTATAAAATTTTTTGTACCCGTGTTTGTTGTGGGTCGCGGGTCATGTGTACTGATCCGACATTTTCGTTGGACCCGCTTCGGAATTTCTGCTGGGAGAGAGTAAGCGAGAGAGAAGCAAAAGATAGGACGCGGTGTTCAACCATCTAGGGTTTGATTAATTTGTTGAATATTGAGCGGGGAACTGGTAATTTGGATTTCTTCGTTCTTCAGATGTATGAGTTTTGTGATTTCTTCGTTCTTCAGATGTATGATTTTTGTGATATTGGTATGGTTTGATTTATTTCGTTTTCCAGACCTTAGATTAAATAAGTAGGATTTTTGGTAATATTTGTGTTGTCAAATTTGATGTCGTCGACGACACATCAACGATGTTCATGTTCGTTGCTTGTGTGCTTTGTTTAAGTTTGGTTTCCGGATCTTCGATTACAAGTACATCTAATATACGATTCAGTTGTTTACTTTACAGATTTAATAGGTTTGTAAGGTTGGTTTTGTTAGATTGTTTGTTAATCTGGTGTTGTTTGTGTTGGAGTATTTTGTCATCGATGTCACAAGAATGTTTAAGTAACCCTAAATTGTATAGAGGATGGTATATTTGCGAATTGCTTCGAATATCGAAATGTTGAATATATTATTGATTAACAGTTGATTGAGTCCTAATAAATTTTGCAGTCACCATTTGATTGATTACCAATAAATTTTTGCAATGTTAAATATGATAGTGTTGGGTGTTGCATGAAATGATGTTAATGGTTAGAGTGTGAAACTTGATATTAAAGTAGTTACAGGTATGTATTGATTTGTGGGAAGGGTTGTGTTTTGCTTTGGAAGAACTGTGGGATGAAAGGTAATGTGTAATGCGGCTGCAATCATGTTTTGATTCATTGGATCGAGCTTTGGATGTGGTTATATATTAGATATGAAGTTAGGTTATGTGAAATAAATGTTGTTGTTTGTGTGAAATTATTGATTGATTGATTTATTTGTACGGGTTACATACTTTCAGGTTCATGGATCCTATTTCGTTGACTGAGTTTCGATTTCCGAAAGTGAAATGTACCGTTGGTTGTAAAGTAATGGACAAATTTTTTGGCGGTGGATTGGATCCTAGTCTTGTACATGAAATTGTTGGAGAAAGCGCGACTGGGAAAACGCAGCTTTGTATGCAGGTAGCAGTACATGCTCAGTTACCCATATCACTCGGTGGTTTAGGCTGCTCTTCTCTATTTGTATGCACAGAACCACCATTTCCTTTGCGACGTTTGATCCAGCTTTCTGAAATCTTTAAGTCAAAGTATTGGGGTGCATTTGGTGGTTGTTGCAATGGTTATGATGAGGAATATAATGAGAATGTAGAAAATTATAATCCTTGCAACCATATATTTATTGAGATCGTTGATTGCCACGATGAGCTTTTGAGATTGTTGTCACGGGTTGGAAATCTTATTGATCAGTGCAAGCGGAGTGGTTTCCCTTTGAAACTAATTATTATTGATTCTTTCACAGCTTTGTTCAGAACACAGTTCGGTAATAATGCAATGGAAATGAGGAGAAGATCTTCTTTGTTTATTGAGATATCTGCTAAGTTGAAGAAGATAGCTTTCTTGAACGAGCTGATTGTTTTGGTGACTAACCAGGTTTCTGATATTTGTGGTAGCAATCAGTTGAGAGTAGGCAATATGCGGTGTATGGTGACCAGCGGACGCAGTATTGTACCAGCTTTGGGTATGACATGGGCGAATTGCGTGAACTGTAGATATTTTATGTCAATAGCCGGAGAGCGGAAGAGAGCAATTCATGTATTGTTTGCACCTCATTTACCGTATCGTTGCCTAAGTTACATTATTAGGAAAGATGGTGTGTTTGGTTTGTAAAAATACTGTAATGTTTGTAATTGTGAATGCCAGAAATGGTGTAAACCATTCTGTCATTGATAATCTACTGTGTGTTATGATATTGATGTTGGTGTGTTGAGAAACATTCGTGTAAGGTTAAGGTGATGAATCTTTATTGCATAATAATGGATGCAGACAAATTGAGAATGTATTTTATATACCGATAGTAAAGTGAAATTGCTTATAGAGTAAAGAAAAGAACCATTTTTATTGGTTTTATTTGTTTTTGTATGTGATTGTTGTTTGGAGTTATATAGTAGAACCAGTATTACGTTGTAACTAATTGGTATGTCTATAACGAGGGGAATAATGCAACCAATTGAAATTTGTATATGTATAGTACAGTTGAAAAAGAACCCCGTATAGAAATTAACAATATCCTCATGTACAATAACAAGGAATACAATTACAGTTTACAAGAAGGAATTTATTTATACATGTTGTTGAATTATTCTTGATTTCTCTCCGTTGCGATCATGGAGCAACATCCCCAGAAGTAGGGTCTTCCTTTGTTCTCGCAATAATGGTTCCATCTTTGATATTGTTGTTTCAGGATTTCCGTTCCAACAACGCATGTAGTTCAAAAAGAACACCCCACAGTCAGAGCTGCACGACAGAAAATAATTTGTTTTAGAATGTTTGTATTGAAAGGTTATATAGTGCATAAATTAGATTTGCTGACTTGTTAGTTTGCTGCGGCAAGTGTGGAAATTGAAATCCCCATGAGTTTACTTTTTCTATTATTGAGTTATTCAGCGGCGTGGATGAATGACTTATTAGTTGCCTCATGACAACACGCTGCATTGAAAAGAGTTAGTATTAAAAGAGAATGGGAGTAAGAAAGTGTGAAATGAAAAAGTTTGATGAATGAAGTAGGAAGGGGGAAATCAACCAAATGAGCAATGAGGGTATTGAACATTAGAAATTTGTATGGCACATCCGCATCAAAATCATAGAAATTTTGTAGACTGTTAAGGATAACAAAGGTCCTTTGTTTGGGATTCATGCAAACACAGAACCAATGTTCGAATAGCAAGACTGGCAGGAAGACCTGATGCAGATATGGAATGCTAGTTTAGTGATGAAAAGGGGGTATGAAGATTCTTCCATACCGGTGATGGATAAAGTATGAAGTTTTGGAAACTGACCATGTTACAATCGTATAATCTGTATCCCAAGTGCTCATAGAAGTAGTACTCTGGCGGTGTATCTTGAACATTGAATTTGTAAATTGTTGCAAATGTTGTTGTCTCTGTCACCGTATTTGGGATTCCCAAACCACCTTTGACCATCTCCTGATCGTTTAAATGAAAAAAAAAAACTTGTAAGTATTATGTCATGTGAAGGTAGGTTAATATTGTGTAAATATTATGAGTAAGAATTATACCGAAATGTATGTTGGGAACTCATGTCTTTTGCAATCACCAATGAAGACAACATGGTTAAGCCATGAATACCCGAAGTCGATGGTCTACATGTATTATTGTATAGTTTAAGAAAGGCACACTGTTTTTGCAATCGTAGGTTGTAATGAATTTGTGTTGTAAAAGTTACCGATGATGTAAGCTGTCCATTATCATTTTTGAATTCTTGAACTGATTGACCATCCAACCACGCACCTCGTATTCTACAGTATACCCTGCTTCTGTTATTCCAAATAGAAGATGATAGTTTGGACTTGTACGATGACGATGTGAAGTACTTATTGAACAGATTAAGTAAATATCGTCTGTTATCGTGTACCTATCGATAAGATCCAGAGATCTCCAAACCGAATATTCAGTGGTTGTCGACATAGGAGACGAGCCGTTGAAATGTAGCATTGAGGGCGTAGATTCATTGTCCGGAGTATGATTTCCTGTTATTGGTTTTTCTATTATGACACTGTTAGCTACTTGTAGTAGTGCAGATGCAACCTCCTTGTCAATGTCTTTGTATTCGAAGGTTGAGACACAGTTATGAGTGGAAGGTCGAACTTCGTCATTGGAAGTTGCATGCACTCGGTGTCGTTTATTAATATTTTGTGTACACCTTCCCTGTTCAGTTAATAGTTGAAATAGAATAAATACCTAGCACGAGAATGAATCAAAGATGAACGACAAAGTGGTAAAGAAACCTGAGCCTTTTTTTGTAGGACTTGGAGATCCGAGTCACACTTGCCATGTTCTGCAATTTTGTCTGCAATTTTGTCTGCAATTTTCTTGTCATCCCAATAAAGGAGGGGAATCTGTCCCTCAGCATCCATGATTGTTTCTGGGAAGTACTTATGAAGGTAATACAGCTACGAAAAATGGAATTGATTGATTAGATTAGATAGGAGTAAAACAATTGTGTCGTTGTGAAATAGGTAGCATACCATAAGTACATGTACGCATCCTCCAATTGTTGTTCTCGAAGGTGTAGTCTTGTACTTGGCAATTTGGTCACATAGAAATTGCAAGACATATTCTGCCCAATTGTATGAATGACAATTATCTACATTGCTGACCAAGTGCAGCAATGTAGGTGACAAAACTGGCAAAGTTGTAGGAAACAAGAAACATCTGAATAATACAACCAACACATCATGTTTGAATACTCGAGTTGCTCGACTGTTGTGGTGGCATATGTACTCAAAAATGGTCTGAATATTCTTTTTTGTATACCTAGTCTTAATTATTTCCTTTGACTCATTACAAGTGAAAGTGTCTGGAACCGGCAGTCCCGTGCTCGGTATCCCTAGTATTGTGCCCACGTCTTGGGCAGTGATTATGTGTGTTTGCCCATTTACTTCAATAGATCTTTGCAACGGGTGTAATTTCATGCAAATATTAAAAATGAAAGAACGATGTATTGTCGAGCAAGGAATTTGAATAAGGGGCAGAAAGCCCATTCGACGAACAACGTCAATCTGGTCCACTGATAGTGGGCATTTGCTGTGCCTCGAAGTGAAATTGAGCCAGCGTGGTTTGCAGTAACTTGTGAACGCAACCTTCGAATGAATTGTTTGTTTTTGTAAATTGAATTGACTATTGAATGAAAACACAGATTTATAAGAAATAAAGTTCGACATTGTTTTTTATGAGGTACTAATAGTAATGCCAAAGAGATGTTAAGGATTTAGTACCTTACGCTTGGGTTTGCCGTTGTTTTTGGCGTCGATATACTGTCTGTGTTGTATTATAAGCCTTTTGAAACGTGCTTTCTGCTTTTCCATCATCCATGCTCTGGATAATTTCTGTGATGAAAACAAATGAAAAGGTAGATTTTGAACATGAGTTTGAATATACGAATAGGGCAATTGTACAGAATACTTATATGCAGGGTTTTTAAATGTTGACTAAGAACCTCCAGTAATGTTTTTGTGATCTAACCATTCTTGTCTCTGTATAATCCATAGTTTTTCATCATCCATTCTTTTCTAAAAGATCGTGAACACATACACAGTTACAGAGTAAACGAACCTGGGATTGGGAAAAGATGAAGAAGAGAAAGGAGAGGAACAGGTAATACTTGAACAAATCAAAAGGCCTCTTCGGTGAATTTTTAGTCATTCGGTGCAGAGCAAGCGAAGGTTGAAATTCAGTTGATTAGATTTGGGCTAATGATTTTGGAAGATGCAATCTTGAATCCTGTAGCTGGGTGGAAGAACGATGCGGTGGTGTAGAAATGGGGAGTTAATCAATTTAGGTATGTTCGAGTGACGTCTGAGGCGGTAGTTTGAGAAATTAATTAGGAGCATGTGGCAGTCAATGATTGGTTGAGGATAGAATGTAGCTTACTGATAAGATGCTGCAACTGGTAGTGTAATAACGCATGCATATCTGCACGCAGGTTTCCATTAGGGCAACATCGATACATACCGTAGAAAGTTTGTATCCTAGCCGTATATGTTAGTCACTTATGAAGTGCATTTGAGATGAATAAATCTGGTTTAATTGACGAGGATGGATACAGTGGAATGCTATTCGATCTTGCTGTGTAATCAAAGTGGTATAGAATCTCTTCATTGTAGTATTGGTAGTTGTGCCCGACCTTAGTCCATGTAATAGTTGCGCAACAATCATGTTCATAACCGGTTTAGTATAACGTGTGATGGTACAACTAAATATGAAATTAGAAGACACTTGAAATGGTATGAAATGTTGGCGTTGTAAGCCAAGTTAATTGACAGTGTTGTTTGTTTGACCACGTAGATGTGTTACACTGTGATCGGTGCAAGGAAAGTTGTTCAATGTCCGGCCCTACGGCGAAAAGTGATGAAATTGTAGTCAAATATACAGAATGATAGGAGTGGATTTGGGTTCATGTGTTTTGAATGTTAATTTGTATGAACATGAGTCATTGGAAGTTGTGCAAACTGGCATCGGTTAAGTAATTTGTTGAAAAGTTTTGTTGTTGTTAGGTTATTGAATGAACAAATTTGATTTACATATTTAATAGTGTTCAAAGTTTGTCTATAAATTCATATGCAACCGAGATTGGATTGTAACTGGTCCAAACTTTTTTGTAACAGTGCAGTACAATGTGAGAAACATAAGTTATTGGGCCCTTTTGGGCCGTTTTACTTAACATCGATTATCAGTGTTATTTGTAAACTGAAAAAAGTTTGTAAGGACTTTAGGGTTAGGTGGTCGTACATATATCATGTTCTTTGTTCGGGTGTGTAAACCTTATCCTTCATAGTATTCATCTTAGAAAAACTACTTGGCCTCTCTTTCTCTCTCTCTCTGTACCTCTGCACTTAACGTTGTTTAGTTTGAATAAGCTTACTGGCCCAACATATCTCCTGTGAAAGTATCGGTTTCATCTGCAGGTTCGGTTTGGCTTAGTTCGTACCTGTTTGTATGTTGTATATGCACTATACCGTGTTATTTTCATCTCCTAGTCGTAATATTGCAGCATATTTGTGGGTTATTATGTTTAAATAGATGTGTTGTACTTCATTTGTCAGTTTGCTGCATTAGGTTGTACACTGGTTTTGGTAAATTTGCAGAAGTTGAACACGCTTACCAGTATACAGTGGTAGTTACAACGATGATCTACATTTTGTTCATTTGGAACTGGTGTCCTGTTTGGTTTTTGACGGTGATGTTGTTGTATTGCGTGTGTACGTTGTTCATGTATATCTTTATGAATACACCTGTTGTATTTCAGCACTAGAAGATGAAGAGCTTTGCTTTGACCGAATCAGAATCGTCCAGCCAGAAATTGGAAGACGGTCCTTCATCGGTAGGATGTTATGTTATAATTTGTTGGTGTGTTGTTTTGTTATCAAATTGAGTTGACTTGTAATTTGTGAACATTTCCCAAATGAACTGTAAATTGTAGAAAGATTTCAGGACAAACTTCAATCCTAGCTGGTTGATAGACTTCAATTTAAGCGACGCTCAAAAGGATCGTGTTAGGGAAATGGATTTTGGCCCCTTGCTATCATTGGGATGTTCAAATCTGTTTAAAGATTTAACCCATAATTTTTCCGTTCAATTTAACCCTGTCCATCGATCACTAATAATCCATGAGAAAAAGCATCGGATACGTGTTCGAGACGTCAGACAGATTTTGGGTGTACCGTGGACTGGTTTACCTGTGCCAAGGGCATACAAATCAATATCGGAGAGACAACGCCTAGAAGGTAGGTATAGAGGACTTTCTACTATGGATATTGTTAGGTTGATAAGCCAACATGAGGGTCATGTTGGCAGTCAATTTGAGGAAGATTTCCTCGTGCTATTGCTGTATACGTTTCTATGCCCGACATCACATGATGGAATCAACCTATATACCATTCTACCCATGGTTGGGGAGGTTTCCATTTGCAGTTCTCTAAATTGGGTGAACTTAGTTATTGAATTCCTTTGTGAGGAGAATGTAGTGTTCAAGGGTGTGCCTAGGTATTGGCTTCAAAACCAAAAGAAGGAGGTCACATTTCCTTTGCAATTGAAGGATTCAATTGGAGCCTGTCTCCATGTTTTGTTGGTATGTACGTTTCAATTATTGTGCACGTAGCAGTAATATCTTACATTGTTGCACGTAGCTGTAATATGTACAAATGTGGTATTAACTACAGTTTGTTCTCGTTGTCAGTTGTTTTTCATGGACCGGTACTACCCAGACATGCAAGATATGTATAATGGAATACGTCTGATAAGTTATTGGACTGACGAAGCACTGACCATTACATTGAAGAAATGGAGCTGGTGAATGATCTGTTGCGCTATTTAGCTGACATTAAGGTATGATGTTGTTTCAGGCATATTGTATTTGATAAGAGATTATCTATTGGGGAGTTTTTTCTTGTTATTGACACAATGATGTTTACCATAAAAGGGTTAGGAGGAAGATGACGTACAACAAACATAAGAACAACAAGGCTGATGCTCAAAGAATGACTAAAACATCGACTTCCAAGGATGTCGATGTTCATGGAGTTGAGAGATCAAACAAGGAGGCCCACGATGCTGATGCATCGATTGTGAAGGATGCATGGGAAAACCAAACTCCGGAGAAACCTTTCAGATGTAGAGAGTTTGAAAGGAAAAATGATAAGCCCGCATCAGAACAGGTTGGTAGCGTGGATCTGTTGATTGTGCCAGTTGCAGTTGACAAAAAGAATGGGTGTGGTGCTGGCGGTAGCATACACCCAATCCCGATCAGTGAAATTAAGAAGGAGAAGTTCAGTGATGAGGATGTGAGCTCAAACGTTCGGGGATGAGGAAATGTACATAGGTCTGGGAAAGAAAAGGTATATGATGAACCCGTGACATCACCTCCCGCTAAAGTTGTTCGGAAAAGGAAGGCTGGTGGTGCTGTGATCAAAATCACCTTCCAAAAAACTGTTGCGAAAGACAGCTGCTACAAAATCGAAAAAATATAACGGTCACCCAAATGTGTTCGCAGAACTGCATATACCATGTGAACAGAGTGGTTCCAAGTTAGGTTCCGGCAAAAATATTGATAGGGTGGTCATCATGTCTGACGACACGCCTAATGAATCAGGATGTAAAGCGAGCCAATCCCCATCGCTTAGCCGAGGCAATGTAGGCATAGGTTTGACCGAATCTGAAAGTTTCATTCTCAATTGGTGCAAAACTGCAAAATGGTATGAGTGGTTTGTTGACATGTAGGTAAAATGAGACTATTATATATTTAAAATGTTGTTATGTTGTGTCCAGGGACGAGACTCTGGCAAGAATAGATAACATTACTTTTGTGGATGGTGGAATGGAAATGGACCATTTACAGAAGAGGAAATGGGTTTGCTCCTTGGTAAGTCCTAGTCGTTTGTACCACTATGTTGTCTACTTCTTGAAGCACAGGATTATTCGTTACAAATCTTGGTTGTCACTTGTATTGTTTTCTTTTTTTGCAACTAGAACATGACATATGCATCTGCTTGGTTGAACTTGTTGAAGTTCATGGTGGGGCGAAGGAGATGGGTTTTGCCCCCAGTCATTTCGGTGAGAGTTATTGTTTATGTAATGTTTGTGTTATGTTTTGCTTGTGACATGTATTCGGATCGTAGTAATTGTTTTGTCCATGGCCAGTATGTTGTTTGCAATGAACTTGGCATTGCTGGGAAAAGTGGAAATGACAAAACATCATGTGGATATCAAAAATGGGACATTGCTAACATCAAGCCCCATTGGTATAAGGAATATGAAATTGGTTTCTCCCTACGTGATGTAGACATGGTTAGTTGTTGTTTGCGTGTAATACTTGTGAAGTGTACTTGCAATTATAAGTTGTAATTTAAAGGTTAAATGTTTGTTTGCCAGATATTCAACCCAGTATGTTACAAACAACATTTGTTCTTGCTATGCATATTCCCATAAGATGGGTGTGATGAAGTGTTGAATAGCCTCTCAAATTACTTCGACAAGGACAGTGGCTTTCAAAAGTTATTGGACCGTATGGTACGTACATGATGTCATTCAATATGGAGATGTAAGAGTAAATTTGCATTGGTCAGCGCCAACCTCTATGTCTTGTTGTGGTTGCAGGTAGACATTCTGTTTGAGATCACAAATTTTTCATCCGTTTGTGGAGGGAAAACTGCAAGGCGGGATATGAGGAAAAAAATTTGTTACCAATCTGTCCCTCAGCAACCAAACACGTGAGAATTGTTCAAATAATATTTGCGTTTGAGGATGCAATGGTATAAGCTCTTTAACATACAATTTGCTTTCTGTTTACAGTTATGATTGTGGAATCTACGTACTGCAATTCATGAGGATGTATAAGGGCCAACCGAGTGACATAAGAGAGGGTAACTTTGAAGATGGGGGTAAAATGAGGAAGAGGCTTCTATTGGACATGGTCATGGACGATTGTAATTTACTAAAAGAAAACGTGACCATGGTTGCTTCGGGCCAAATGTCGAAGCATTCGAACGACGACGATCGAAAATCTTGAGGCAGGCATCGTATACAGTATAGGTAGACAAATTTGCAAAAATTGACATATTCAAGAATTTGGTTTGGACACTGTGGGGTTTGTGTGTCTGCAAATTTTGTGCATTATGTGCTATATCATATTTTGGTACGTAGACATTGAAACACAAAACGGGTGATCATCACAGATTTATTAAAACTATTGTACAAGTACCAACTTCAAACCACATTTATTGTATACAGTGAAGATTGTAATCTATTGTCAACATTGTTGTATTAATGGATCAAGTCCATCCTCTTCATTCCCATTTCTTGATCACACCATAGTGATTGTACAAGAAAACCTTCAGAAGTTAAAAATGATTAGGTCATCGTCACTGTCAATTAGTAATTGAATGACCATGCATCATTATAATAAAATTGCACCCGATATTAGTTTGTTACTACTTACACTATTTTGGTCACCACCATCGTTTTGTAACTTATAAGGAAACTTGGTATTATATTTTCTTGTAAAACCAACATAAGTTGTAGCCGACCCTTTAATGGTTCCTATGGCGCCTTCTTTTCATTTTCAATAATCTCTAAATATCGCCAGCTAATCTTCTAGAAACTACTGGAGTAAATGAATGGTCACAGGCGAACCCTTCCTGTGTACCTATATATATAGACGTTTCCTCACTAGGGAACCTCAACTCTTGCATGATATTATCAAAAACTACGAACCTGACGCTCTATATTCTGTACAACCATGGAATTTTCGCATTCACGGGAAGACGTGGCGACGCTTCAGCGTCATAGTGCACAACAAAGTTAAGTCGACAACAACCGGTGACTTTTGTTAAGATTTGGACTTGTATTCGTACATGAACCACCATAACGACCACATGTTTCCATTTCAGGTGCACACGTATTGACCACGATTTCTCTGTCTAAAACTCGATGAAGAATTGAATATTATAACGGACGGGTCTTTCATGATCTCCTCCCCATTCCTAGGAGTATTAACGATTTCAAAATTATAGGGGAGAACATGAAACATTTTGATATTAACATGTACATTTTTGAACGATTTGGTCTTCGTTCTAAAATATCTACTTTTATCAAAACAAGAGGCTTCATTGAAGTTCCCAACATTTATCAAGACATGTAATAATGTTTTGACGGGGCGCCTGCTTGTAAGAGTTGATCATTATCAAATTAGAGGCGAGATAATGAAACAATTTAAGATTATTTGCACGAATGTTTTTAACCCACAAAGTCTTTGCTATGAATAGTTATGTTCGAGCTTATGTATTTCCTATGAATTTATAGTGAACGTTTTACTATGTACGCTCTCTGACTTGTGCATGTTGATAGTTAATGTGTTTTATGTTCTCGTGTATCTAATATAACTTTGTATCTGCGTATCACTATTACAAGTGATGGTGTATGTTAAACCAAACCTAGTTTGTATCTGCGTATACTTTTGATAACTGTGACGGAGAGCGTACATAGAGTCGTCAAATCAATAATTATTCCACAACTACAATACAGTTAATTAATATTTATATGCTAATGATATCGATTACATACTCGTTAAAGAAAAAAGAATTAAAAGTCTATAATGCTGCGAACCTATTTACATTTATATTACCCATAATGTTCAGTACGTTTCAAATTATTGTTTGTAACTGAACTTTCTGGCGAACCTATTTACATTTATATTACCCATAATTTGTTTGTAACAAATACTTTTGGACTCAATTGTTTGTACCAACAATGTAGACAAACATGTTTTCAAGTTATATATGGGGACTCATTATCATTGACCCATGTATGTAATACGAAATCCCTAATTGTATAAACTGACCGTGCAAGGACCCAATAATGTTGGGCAAATTCCCCTTTCATTTTACGATATTTCGAATTCAATTTCCCGCTAAACGCAATTTTTAATTGTAGCTGAAATTGATGTTCCCAATAAATAGTAGTTTCAATGGAACTGAAATTTAAATTTCTCTCTCAATGTCATTTGAATTTGAAACCAATTTCGATGTTCCCAATAAACATTAGTTCAATTGATGTGAAATTTAAAATTCCCGCTCAATGTGATTTGAATTACAAACCAATTTCGATGTTCCCAATAAACATTAGTTCAATGGAAGTGAAATTTCGAAATTCCCGCTCAATGTCATTTGAATTTCAAACGAATTTCGATGTACCCAATAAACATTAGTTCAATGGAACTAAAATTTCGAATTCCCGCTCAATGTCATTTGAATTTCAAAGGAATATCGATGTTCCCAATAAACATTAGTTCAATGGAAGTGAAATTTTAATTTCCCACTCAAAGTCATTTGAATTTCAAACGAATTTAGATGTTCCCAATAAACATTAGTTCAATTGATGTGCAATTTAAATTTCCCACTCAATGTCTTTTCAATTGCAAACCAATTTAATTTTAAGTTTAGGGAAATGCCACCTGTAATTGTCGATAGACTTAATGTCAACCACAATTATGAAGGACACGTACGTCACCCGATGTCATATCCATAACCCGAGAAACTGAAACTACAAAGTGTCTATACATAGAACTTGTACCCTCAATCCTATATGTGTGTCCATGACATCCTTATTCCACAGATGCACATTATCTGTTAGCCATTACATGCATGTAACTAAGCTCTCCCCCCACTACCTAAACATCTTTATTCTTGTTGGTTGCTAACAACTTGCCTTTTGTTATGGTTGTCACCAAACATCTTATTGCAACCTTGGTTTCTCTGTTCAAGCCATTTGATGTGGTTGTGGATTTCACCCCACATCGTTATGAGGTTGGGTTTTGTTGTGAACATTTCTTCTTCACTGGTCTGTATATGCATAAACACGTTTATGTTGGACTAACTTATGTTTTGATTTATTATTCTGTAGTTTGTGATGGATAGCTTTGAAGGGGCAGCAAATCCATTGGCCATGCATTGCGGATTGGTGTGCCTGCATTGTCTCTCAATGCCATACTCAGCCGATTACCTTTTGGTAGGAATTTGTTGAGAGTGCACAAGGAAGGGATTTGCTCGTTTTCCTCATGCGGCAACAACTGCGGACTTGTAATCAATTAAATGTATTGTGATGAAATGAAGTTGGAGTTATGTAATGGATTTGGTAATTTATATAGAAGTTAGCATGTAGCAGAAATTGTTGGGATAATATATTGAGGTAATTAGTGTTTGCTATGATGTTTGTTTCATATTTTGAAGAAGCAAGTGTTGGTGTTCGTCAGCATGATGTGTGCGGAATATATGGTAATCAACCGCCAAATAAATTTTGTAATTGACTACAAATACGAGTTTGTTGTCCCATGATGTGTCCACTACAAGTTTGTACCTCTATTTCATCTATACATTTTTGTTGTATTATTTCCCATTGACTGGTGGTTACCTCTTCTGTCTGGACGATATATGTCACCTTAATGTATTTGCTACAATGTTAGTTTCTAATGTCTCACTACCAAATGTGTTGTTTTTCAACATGATGTGTTCGAAACATAAGGTAATCATTGCCCAACAAACATTTGTAACAGTGTCCAGTGACGAGTGCGTTGTCCCATGAAGAGGCCAAGATACGTTTGTAGCTATATTGATCATATAAATAAATAATGACAATATGTGTTAACATTTCATGTGTAAAAATCCGATTTATACATTTTGGATATGTGACACACATTGAAAATACAACACATGAAACAAACATTTCCCTCTATTGAAACTACATAACTCAATTATTCACATATGGTCAAACACTATTGCTCGTCCTGCAAAACCTTTGTTCATGCAATGTAGGTTAACATATGTCATATGTTTGCAACCCCATGACAAAATTTTGCAACAAACGCGCAATTTATTTTTTATAACTGGCTCCAGTTACGAGTTTGTTGTCCCATGATGTGGCCAACATAAGTTTTGTAACTATATGTACCATTCAGATAAGCTCTCAATTATACATTGTCCTTAGATGGTGGTCAGTTACTAACTTGTCCAAACTTTTGTTCAATAAGAAATGCTTCCTCCTAATCGTAGATAAGTGCCCCCATCCTTTATGATATGTAATATCAAGCCCAAACGCTATCCAAAACAAGTTTGCAACCAGTTCACTCACCATAATGGGTGCGTTCTGTAAACATTTGTTTACCATTTTCATGTTTGTAACTGTAATTTATACATAATGCAAGTAATTCAACTTTCCATTTTATTCAAGTTTCACAACCAGTGTTTATTTTCCCCTCCTCTCCCTGAAAAAATTTGAAATTCAAATAAAAGTAATAAGACATATACCCCTCCAACTTTAATTGTGGTTCAATTTCCGAAACTTTGAAAAAGAACCGTACTTTGTGTTAGTGGGTATATAACAACCTCACTTCCAAATTATGCAGCACACATATACCTCATCCATCACACTTACATCCACAAACTCCTATGGAGTTGTCTTCCCCCGACGTTTCAATGAGGGATATAAGGGTTTGGCTTATAGGCCTACTACTGTGATTTCTCTGTCTAATATAACATTGTTTCATCTTGCTTACTTCCATTGCATGTGGCGGTTTACATCACCACA
>JAYMTH010001336.1:0-15366 GCA_036897465.1 Pelargonium australe | reverse complement strand
AAATGTAGAAAAAGGGTATTTTAGTCCTTTTGGCTATTTAAGTTAGATTTAACTGACAAATCACTTTTAGAAAAGTTAATAGGGACTATCTGTTTTCAAAAAAAGTTTAAGGGGGTCGTCTGTTTTAAGTGACAAGTCTATATGGTGTATATGTAATTACCCCTGAAATAAAAACAGCATCCTTACCGGACTTTCCACTCCCAAATAATTGATTTAAAGTAATTTTCATATTTTTCTCAATTGGGGTGGTGTACGTGTACCGTCTCAACTGTATTTTCCATTGAAATTAAAAAGCTTTCGATCAGATCAGATCAGAAGCAGCTCCCAATTTCTGCAGAAAAAACTCGCAGAGACAGAGAAATGGCGATATTGTACGCGCTGGTGGCGAGAGGCTCTGTGTTGCTGGCGGAATTCAGTGCCACGTCAACAAACGCCAACGCCGTAGCTCGTCAAATACTCGAGAAGCTTCCCGGCGACAACAACGACAGCCACGTCTCCTACTCTCAGGACCGTTACATCTTCCACGTCAAGCGCACCGATGGCCTCACCGTCCTCTGTATGGCCGACGACACTGCCGGAAGTACTTTCTCTTTTCCCCTTTTGACTTTCTGCTTTTGATCTCATCAATTTCGGTCTAAAAAAGATAACTTTTTGGGTGTTATTGTTTCCGTGTGTTTTATACCCATCTGGGTTTCTTTTTAAGACTCAATTAGGATTGCTTATCTACTTGGGACACAGATTTTCACAATTTATGTGTATGATGACTTATTGTAGTTCACACTACAATTGAATTGATTTGAAGGGGTGGAGTTGGATGATTATAGAGAATACAATTGATTGTATGTTGTTGTTGATAAAATTCTGAAGGTATGTTATACCAGAAAGCACCAAAAAGTTTGGATTACCCTTGAATTTGCTAGCATTTTGTTGCAACTGAGCATGACTTTTTGTGTCTTTTCACTTGTATAAAAAACATACACATCAATTTTAGCGCACAATGGAGAAGGATAAAAAGAGCATTGGTTTCGTTAGGTTCCTGCATCTGATGACTATGATGAATATTGTCCTCCGGAGGTTGCACACCATTCTTTCTATGGATTATTTAAATTTTCGTTCTTATAATTGACCTTGTCCGACATTGTTTTGAGACGAAGGGCATCTGTTTACTCACTTGTGATATTTAATATTTAATCTTCCTTAACACCGTTTTCTTTTTTCTTTTCTATTTTTTTTGGGAATAGTAGCTAACTCAGACAGCTCTTCGCCAAACCACCCTTATCTTCCTCCAAAATTTGTAATGGATATACATCTTTTTTTCTTCGTTCTGCAATTTTATTGTTTCCGGTGAAAAGAAAGAATTGCTCTTCAGATATCTTTACCTCTGAATCTCTGATGTGCTTTGCCTTCGGTTGGGGCCATTTTGTTGGACTCACAATATTGAGGTCTTTTTCACCATTGCTATAAACCAGCACGTCGAATTCAATTTGCAGTTTTTAATAGATTAACTTTTGAAACTTTAAGGTCTCTGGTTAGTGATAGGAGCTTATATTTATTTTGAAACTCTAGATCATGAAATGACTTTAAAGGCATTCTCTTCAAACTATGTTCTATAGCTCTTGCGGAATGCTTTATTTTCTAGGTTATACTTAATTTTTGAACCCATAACTGTATTGCTGCTCTTTTTTTTTCTTCGTTTCTTTCTATCAGTTTAAAGTTATCAGTTGCTCAAAGTTATATGAGATACTAATATATCCTTAATATCGAGGTGGGAGGCTTAAAGTTTGTGTGCTTTATAACTTGAAATGAGAATTATTCTATGCACTGGTAACCAAATTAACGGAACTTGTCTATCACATTTAGTCTGTCTCTAGGCTAAAATTTTATAGTACATGTACTATTTTGTATTGTGTATCTTAGTAAACATATTATTCTCTTGCAGGAAGAATTCCTTTTGCATTTCTTGAGGACATTCATCAGAGATTCGTGAGGACTTATGGCCGTGCTGTTCATTCAGCACAGGCTTATGGCATGAATGATGAATTTTCAAGGGTTTTGAGCCAGCAAATGGAATATTATTCAAATGACCCTAATGCAGATAGGATAAATCGACTAAAAGGTCATATGAGTGAGGTCAGTTTTAATCGTTTGCTTCAGTTTGAGTTTCGAACTATATCTGGCTTTTATTTCTGTCCATCTATGGTGCCATATATGTGGATGTAATAAATTTCAGTCGTATCTCTGAGCTCTTTTACACTGCCCATTTAGTATTTTGCTTAGCTGCTTTTACAATTCGTAGACATTTTATTTCTGCTTTTGTGAGGAATTAGGTTAGCTCCTTGGTAGATGAAAATGTAGTGCCAATTAAATATTAACCATAATAATGAATTTGTAATTTGTTGGCTAAACTAGTTTGAGGCATTCTGCATGGATTTTGCAGTTTTTGCAGGCAATTGATGTGTATCTGTTGTGATTATTAATAGGTGCGAAATGTCATGATAGAGAATATTGATAAAGTTCTAGAGAGAGGTGACCGCTTGGAGTTGCTAGTTGACAAAACTGCTAATATGCAAGGAAACACCTTTCGCTTCAGAAAACAAGCACGCCGCTTTAGAAGCACCGTGTGGTGGAGAAATGTCAAGCTTACGTATGTTCTCTTTATGCTTAGAAATACTTTCAATCATCACATGATTTTCTTTTGTTATGTTTTATGAATCCGTAAAGTACACACTGAAGCCCTACTACTTTCAGGACTCGATAAATTAACTGAAAGAAGAATCCATTTTGAGCATAAATCCCATATATGTTTTTATTGGCCAACAAATTGCATCATCGTTTACTTAGGAGGAGAAGCAACAAGGACTGGTTGCATGCATACCTGATCAGACTTTTAATATAAAATCGTTAATTTGCTCCTTTTCTTCCCCCGAGACCTCGAGATCTACTTTTAAAGTGATATGAATGATTTCTGAGTTTTTAACTGTTACAACTTATAAGGCCACATAGGACAGTTATGTTGCATGAAGTATATATCTGAAACTTGAGGATTTAATCGGAGAAAGATTACTGTAATGCCCATTGACATAATGTCTTGGTTTTTGCAGTGTTGCATTGATAGTCCTCCTCCTGGTGATTATTTATGTGATTTTGGCGTTTGTTTGCCACGGGCTTGCACTGCCTCGGTGCATTTAGTAGACGAAATTCTGAAGTGATATTTGAATCTAGCTTTCCTGATTTTTTGTGGGGTTTCTACTTTATTGTACATGAGATTTTGTACTCCTCTCTGAGATGCCTCCCATTGGCATTTATTTATTTTGAAATTCTCACCTCATCTGTATCCGAGTGTTACTTTTTTATTTGTGTTGTGTTGAATACTTGAGTTGATTCAATGAAATTGGTGTGGGATCATTTTAATGTTTGTTAATTCTCCTTAAGATTTATCTGTCTATCCCTCAAATTCCAGTAACATGTCTGGGAAGAAATGTTTGTTATTTCTCTTTGATGATGCTTGCGGATTAGGTTTTTGTTTAGAGAGCCGCCTAGGGCTACACGAGGAAGCCCCCAGACCTTCGCAGAATGTGCTCGACTGTCTTCGAAGAGCTCCGTGGAAGAGCCTTGCACACTTTGTGGGATAATCCTTCTACATCTAGATTCTATATGAACATATTGAGTTTTTCTCAAGAGTCAACAGAGGAAGATATTCTATCTTATATAGAGAAAATACAATGACTCTAGTATAATTAAGATCTCAAAATAAAAATGCAATCAAACAGTGCATGATTAAAATATAATAGGTGTTGCTCAAAATAATAACGAAATGAAAATTTCAAAATGTTCATGACCGAACAAGTAAAACACAAACTCTCAAAATGTTTTCTCGAAAAAAAGAAAAGACAAAGAGTTTGTGATTGAAAGTTTGAGAAAAATAGTAGATGAATGCGAGTTCTTAAACGATGAAGCAAATGAATAAGCCAAAATTTTGCCAAAATGTCTACTTATAGATAACTTTTGGGTTAAAGCTTCCTAGACCCTTTTATACTCTTTTCGCGAAGGAGGTGATTCACTTCTGTTTGAAGCAAAAGAATGAGAGAGTCAATAGTACCTTTCACATTTGTCCATTCTAAAATTTCATTCGAAATCTAATCCAACAAAAGTTTGATCCAATCTAATTCAATCCAAAAAAATATAATTAAACAAAATCTAATCCAATCTGACCAATTGCCATATTTCAACTCTCCTATTAACTTGGAGCAATTTATCGTTAGCCAAAAAAAGAAGAAAAAAACGTCTTTTTGGAGTTTGTTTACTTCCTCTCATCTCTCAAACACTCAAGTATATATAAAGTTTGACATTTTTCCAACTTTATCTATGATATTTGTTGAGTGTTTTTTTTTTTTTTTTTAAGAAGAATAATAACGGTATTACAATTCAAAGAATTAGAACAATTCCAAAAGGCTAGACATAGAAGCAACAGCTAAAACAACTTGTGAGCTATTACATCGCAGAATCAGACATAACTTGTAACCATCCCCGTAATAGCAATTCAGACCCTGACACCCCGGATCCTAACACAAGACCCGACACAACTACTTCAAACAAGACAATGAACACCCTCTTAGAGAGTAGAACCAAATAATACTATTTGTGAGTGACTGAGTGTTTATAAAAAAAAAAAGTATATATAAAGTATAAAAGAAAAAAAAAAGTATATATAGGAATAGGACTGCAGTAAATTTCCTTTTAAAAAAGGACTGCAGTAAATAATTAAATAGTAGCGAATAAATACGAAAAAAACAGAGCTAACAACAGAGAAGAAGCAATTTCATTACATACAACCTACGTACACACAATGAAGCAGACTTCATCGGAGGCGGTGTCATCGTCGTCATCTACAATCGACCAATCACTGGCCGTCACTTCGTCATTATTCCCGACGGCCAAATCACCGTCAGTCCCGGCAGCTGCGGAGGACCTGGGGGTTGGGTCCCGTGACGGCAGCGGCGGGGCTCAGGAATCGGTCATCGTCGATCGCCGCGGGGACTACTCCGCAGTGTGCCGCTGGACTGTCCAGAATTTTCCGAGAATCAAAGCTAGGGCGGTATGGAGCAAATACTTCGAGCTTGGCGGCTATGATTGTCGCCTCCTCGTGTACCCTAAAGGCGACGCTCAGGCACTACCTGGCTACATCTCCGTGTATCTCCAAATCATCGATCCTCGCGGCACTTCCTCCTCCAAATGGGACTGCTTCGCTAGCTACAGCTTGTCCATCGTCAACGCAGCTGACGAATCCAAGACCATTCATCGCGATTCCTGGCACCGTTTCTCCACCAAGAAGAAATCTCACGGTTGGTGCGATTTCACGCCCTCTGCGACCGTTTTTGATCCCAAATTAGGTTTTCTCTTCAATAATTATGATTCCCTTCTCATCGTCGCTGATATTTTGATTTTGAACGAGTCTGATAGTTTTTCGCGCGATAGTAATGAGTTGCAATTCTCCTCAGCCTCGTCGCTGGTGTCACTGGGAGTGGCAGGCCCTGTCTCTGATGCTCTCAGTGGCAAGTTCACTTGGAAAGTGCATAACTTTAGTCTGTTTAAGGAGATGATCAAGACACAAAAGATTATGAGTCCCCTGTTCCCGGCTGGGGAGTGTAATTTGAGGATTAGTGTGTATATGAGCTCGGTGAATGGGGTTGAGTATTTATCGATGTGTCTCGAGAGCAAAGACACTGAGAAGACTGCCTCGCATTCTGATAAGAGCTGCTGGTGTTTGTTTAGGATGTCTGTGTTGAACCAGAAGCTGGGTTCCAATCACATGCATAGAGACTCGTATGGGCGTTTTGCTGCCGATAATAAGAGTGGGGAGAATACAAGTTTGGGCTGGAATGATTATATGAAGATGTCAGATTTGACAGGACCCGAGTCTGGTTTTATGGTAGATGATACTGTAGTATTCAGTACTTCATATCATGTGATTAAGGAGTTAAGTAGTTTCTCAAAGAATGGGGCTTTGATTGGAGGGAGGAGTGGGAGTGGGGCAAGGAAGTCTGATGGGCACATGGGAAAATTTACTTGGAGAATTGAGAATTTCACCAGGCTGAAGGATCTTTTGAAGAAGAGGAAGATTACAGGTCTATGCATTAAGAGCAGGAGATTTCAGATTGGAAATCGGGATTGTCGTCTCATTGTTTATCCCCGAGGTATGCTTCACTGTTGCTCTGAACAGCTCTATTGTATCTGCATTTTGGTGGTAATTGCTTTAAATTGTTATATGGCTAAGTGGCCTGTTCATTTTTATTGACATTACTGCTTTATGACTCTGGCAACTGCTTATTTGGAATAAAAATGGAAAAACTATTGGAGCCATTATTCCATCTACTGACCTCATTTGCTGTTTGAAATTGGAGATGGTGTCTATTGTGACATACTATGATTCTCTTACTGCTCGTTGCACAATGGCCTGAAAAGTTTACCGCTTGATTAATGGTATCTAAATGGTATAAACTACCTTACTTTGTCTTATCCTTTTCTATGAATCTTATGTTTAAATATTTTTAGATTCAGTTTTAGTTGCATGGATTATGCATAGTAAAATGTGGACGGTGACAATTTATCTTATGCTCAATAGTATTGTTACAGTCTGAGCCACCATTAATGATGGTGGTCTAAACCTAGTTGCTATGTATCATAGGAGATTAACCTAAAGAAAAATGTTCACATTTGCTTGATGTATCAGGGCAGTCTCAGCCACCATGCCATCTTTCAGTGTTTCTTGAAGTGACAGATCCACGAAATACTTCCAGTGATTGGAGTTGTTTTGTGAGTCATCGCTTGATAGTTGTGAACCAGAGGGCAGAGGAGAAATCTGTTGCAAAGGAATCTCAGAATCGTTACTCCAAAACTGCAAAGGATTGGGGTTGGCGTGAATTTGTGACCCTCACTAGTCTATTTGATCAAGATTCTGGATTTCTGGTTCAAGACACCATTGTATTATCTGCAGAGGTTCTTGTATTGAAAGAGACATCAATGTTGCAGGATCTTATTGATCAGAGTGCAGAATCAACCAACACTGGTTCCTCAGTAGATGGGGTTGAGAAAAAAAGTTCATTTACTTGGAAGGTGGAGAACTTCTTATCCTGTAAGGAAATAATAGAAACCCGAAAAATCTTTAGCAAATTTTTTCAAGCAGGTGGATGCGAGCTTCGGATAGGTGAGTTGGCTATTTTCTCATTGACCAGAACTTGATTGCCATATCCATTTCTGTGTTCAATTGATAGTTTTAGTTTTTCTTATGCAGGTGTGTATGAATCAGCTGACACCATATGTATATATTTGGAGAGTGATCAGTCAGATGGTAGTGATCCAAATAAAAACTTTTGGGTCAGATACAGGATGGCTGTGGTGAATCAGAAGAACCCAGCCAAGACTGTGTGGAAGGAGTCTTCTATTTGTACAAAGACGTGGAATAATTCTGTTTTACAGTTCATGAAGGTGTCTGATATGTTGGAAGCAGATGTAGGGTTTCTTGTGCGTGACACCATTGTATTTGTTTGTGAAATATTGGACTGCTGCCCTTGGTTTGAGTTTTCAGATCTTGAGGTTAGTACTGACGTGCCTATTCATGTATATATGACATGCTTTAATTTAAAAAAACTTGATGTTCTCATACTCTGGTAAGTTGGAACATATCATGGCAAGTTAGAACTTAAAACATATCAACATAAGTTTAATCCATTTGACTTGTGGATGTTCATGAAACTATGCTTGAATTAATCTGGATCGACTCTTTCTCCTTAGATAAGACTTTGATTATTTGGGCTTTTTGTCTGGCCACGTAAAATTTCTGATTGTTTGTGTGCAATTTATGATGCTTCAACAGCAAAAAACTAATCAAGTAAAAGATGATTCTGATATAATCAATGATATGGTTGAACTCTCTAATAGGTTGGTCTGCCTCTATATTGATTTGAGTATCTTGGTAAAATTATGAATAAAATATTGGCTACTAAATTACTGAACAAAGCTTACAGCAGCTCATGCTGTAGCTTGTGGTTTAATATTTTAAAGCTTGCGATGGGTATTGCAACATGCCCTTATCCTAAAGGTTTACCAGATGATTCTGTGTTTACCTAGTTAATTAAATAATGAGTAACAAGGCTACATTTGGTAAATCTTGTAAAGTTATAATTCAGACATTTTTTATTGGCATTTAGCACCTTATCATTTCTAGGAGACCTTCATTTGACTATAGTAGAGCCACTATATGCTGCGGTTTTAGATTAAGTCCCCTTCAGGCATTGTTTGCTCATTGTATTATATGGCTTAAGTCTTTTTGGCTTTGAAGCAATAAATACTTTATTTTGCTAATTCTTAAATTATTGGATAACATACATGAAGTAATAACTCCATAACATGCTGGTTGAACATAACACCTCTGGTTGAAAACTTAAATGAACATCTCAAAATTCATTATCTATCTTACACGCCAACAATGGTGAAAATGCAAAATGACTTCAAATCCTTTTCGTAGTTTTGTTTATGGTACAATTGTGTTAAGTACTCAATATGTAAGATGTCTCAATCTCTTATCATTGATTAATATATCACATTGACAGGGCATTTATGTGGATCATTTAGTATATGTCCCTTTGTAATAATAAAAAATTCTATAACTTCAAAGAGAAGTACCTCACAATTGGAACTTGTTTCACCCGGCTTCAAAGCCTTCAAATGAATAAGCTTCAAGATGGTACTAACAATTTCTACAAAAATCAATTATTTGTGTAGTACTGAAACATTCCTCATACTATTTTTGAAGTTTGAGAGAAAATGATTCATATTACTCACTATGGGTGATACCCAATTGATAGTACAAATAGAGTAAATCTAGATCAATTAAAGATCCTAAAAATCAACTCAATATCCTAAAACTGTGCTAATCAATCTCCTATCTCCTAATTTTCGGTCACCTAACATCTCATCTTATTTTCAGCCACTCTAACACCCTCAATCTGAAGAGGGTAACCTTGAGACTGGAATGAATGATGGCTAAAAATGGGTCATTGCAGTCACCTTGACATGAAGGTGATGAGATAGTTTTGTTGACGTAGCAGTGTTGACCTCATGACTCAGGGATTACCTTTCAATAGTAGTTTGGTCGGATGGAAGGGCTCAGGACTATTTCTATAGTGTCCTCATGACTCAGGGAATACATTTTGGGAATACCTTGGTCGGGTGAGAGGACTTGGAGAATTTGTGAGATTGAGAGAGAATTTGTGACTGGATTTTGTGGATTGATGGTTTGGTAGATTATAGCTACCCAGTTTAAAACTTGGGTTGTTGAGGGCTTGGCACCGCTGCTAGCGGTGTCAAGCAATGGAATAGATAAAATAGGCTTCAAGAAGTAGGCTTTGATACCATGTGAAGTCTGAGAGAAGATGATTCATACTGGGCTTTGATAGATTATAGCTAACAAGTCTTAAGACTTGGGTTGTTGAGGGCTTGGCACTGCTGGCAGCGGTGCCAGACAGCAGAATAGATTAAAGAGGCCTCAAGAAGTAGGCTTTGATACCATGTAAATTGTGAAGTTTTAGAGAAAATGATTCATATTATTCACTATGGTTGAAACCCAATTGATAGTACAAATAAAATGAATCAATATCAGTCAAAGATCCTAAAAATCAGCTCAATGTAGACAAGATATGATCCCTAAAACTGTGACAATCAATCTCCTATCTTCCAATTTTCAGTTAGTCTAACATCCCATCTAATTTTCAGCCACTCTTAACACTATCATTTTCAACGATAACTTTTGTGCTTGTATTTCTTCCTGAAAAACCTGTATGTTATAGTTGTTTGAGTTGCATGTTACGGTTGTTGTGCAAGTTGTTTTTAGCAATGAAGATTTGCTGTTAAAATTAAACCTGAAGCTATTTTCTTAGTTTTTAATTGATGATATTAATGTTTGCCGAATGCTACTCATATCTTGATGGAGAATATATTTTCAAGAACTTATTATGCAGTATTCATTGTGTAAATATTCCAAGTGTTTTCATTTATGTTCTTTGTAAATAGGCTTAATTATCAACTTCATATATATTCTTTGCACACACCCACTGTTTCTCCTTTCTTGAACTTGAATGAAACTATTTCCACTTTCTTGGTAATTGGAGAATGTAGATTGTAGAGTGTAGACTATTATACTTCAACTGAAATCTAGTCTCTTTCCTATGTAGGCTGTTGGGTTCCTAGAATAATTTCATGCCCTAAATTTATCAGTGTTTTATGATAATCATTTCTATGTTGTTTCCCATCATCATCTGTGTGTTTGCAACTGTACTTGCTTACATCGTGATTGTCCTTGTCAGGTTTTATATTCTGAGGATGACCAGGATGCTCTAATGACAGATCCTGATGAACTTATTGATTCTGAGGACAGTGAAGGAATCAGTGGAGATGACGAAGACATCATTAGAAACCTTCTTTCTAGAGCAGGCGTTCATCTCACGTACGGAGATAATCTTTCACAGCCAGAGGTCACTTTGAGGGAAAAGCTTCTAATGGACGCTGGTGCAATAGCTGGTTTTCTGACAGGCCTTCGTGTTTATCTTGATGACCCTGCTAAAGTAAAACACTTGCTTCTTCCAACAAAGCCATCTGGTGGTAATGATGGAAAGATCACGAATACTGATGAATCATCCCCGAGTTTGATGAATTTGTTAATGGGAGTTAAAGTTTTGCAGCAGGCAATTATTGGTTTGCTGCTGGATATAATGGTTGAGTGCTGCCAACCTTCAGAAGCTAGTTCTAATGGTGGCCCCTCTGATGCATACCCCACACCTTCTCCACATGGAAGTGGAGCTGCTGGACAAGTAGAATGTGGTGGAGAAATTGGTGCAACTGAATCAGCTCAATTTCCTGTGTATGAGAGATTGGATACTGGAACAGATGGAAGTTCTAGTACATCTGCTGCACGAAGTTCTGATGTGAATGACTCCAATGTGCTTGAGAAAGAAGTTCCTGGACAACCCACTTGTCCACCAGATACATCTGCCGGTGGTTTTTTTGAACATGCTTCACTGCGTTCCAAGGTAGATCTTTGTAGTTTCATAAGTTATGCATTTGATTTAATTATTGCGTTAAATGTGTGAACTAGTTGTTTTTTGTTTACCAGACGAAGTGGCCGGAGCAGTCTGAGGAGCTCTTGGGACTAATTGTAAACTCACTTAGGGCATTAGATGGAGCTGTTCATCAAGGTTGTCCTGAACCAAGACGGCGCCCTCAATCTGCACAAAAGATTGCTCTTGTGTTGAACAACGCTTCAAAACATCTGCTGCCAGATCTAATTGCTTTGGTACCCAAATTAGTTGATCATTCAGAGCATCCACTGGCTGCTTGTGCACTTCTTGAATGTCTTCAAAAGTCAGATGCTGAATATGCGTTGTGGATACCCGTAAGTTTATGTATATCTCTGCACTAGAATAATCTCCCTATGACCTTGTGTGAATGTTGTCTTAAAGCCCATCTTGGTAGGATGGATTAAGACAATCCAGAATTCCATGCATATCTGCTTTCTCTAAAATTTTGACAGATGCAATAAATGCATGACAAATAGCATATTATATTATTATGGGGGTTTATTAGTTATTTGAAAGTACCATTATTTAAGTACAATGTTAAAATGCTATCCCTCTTCGATTACCAGTTGGTGGAGTGGATGAATCATTTTCTGATCCACTTTATGTGTATATATATATATTCTTCTGTAGTTCAGTCTGCAATGTTTTTGAACAACTTTTTTTGGCTAAATCTCACTTACCATGATATGCTTTTTGCTTAGGTTTTTGGTGCTCTTTGTCAACTGGAGTGTGACAGTGAAGTGTTGCATCGCATTTTATTTCAATCTTTTGACCTTTTGACAGAGTCAAATGGTGAACCTCTCGTGGCGACAATAGATTTTATATTTAAAGCTGCATCTCAGTGCCAACATCTTCTAAGAGCAGTATGTACAAAAGCATGTTGAATTAAATTTGTCTCCTTTCTTCAATAGTTTTTCTAATTTAATTTCTCTTGAATATCTGACCTTGTATGTTCTCCTTTCTAGGTAAGAGCGATACATGCGAGGTTAAAAACTTTAGGATCTGAGGTGTCTCCTTGTGTTCTTGATTTTCTAACTAAAACTGTAAATAGCTGGGGAGATGTTGCTGAATATATACTTAAATATATTGATTGTGATGATGATTTTGATTGCAACGGCACAGCAATACCTCGTGGACTATCCTTATTTGGGGAAAGTGGGCCTAGTTCTGAAAGAGTGCATATGATGGATGAACAGAGCTTCCATGCTTGTCGTAAATTTTCTGATATTTACCTTCTGATTGAGATGTTACGTATACCTCGCCTTGCCGTTAAAGCTACGCAAACATTTGAGAGAGCCGTAGCTCGGGGTGCCATTGTTGCTCAATCTGTGGTCATGGTCCTGGAGAGACGACTTGCTCAAAGATTGAATCTTAATACCAGATCTGTTGCTGAAAACTTTCAGCACTCTGATCGTGTAGTAGAGGTAGAAGTCAATGAGCCCTTGAAAGTCGAGCTTGATGACTTCACTTTGGTTCTTGGACTTGCTGAGACACTGGCTCTCTCTGAAGACTCTCGTGTGAAGGTCTTTGTGAAGTTACTATATACTAAATTGTTCAAACAGTTTGCTGATCAATCTTACCGAAAGAAAATACTGAAGAGACTTGTTGGCCGGGTTAGCGGCACTAAAGATAGTCATGATGTATATCTGGATTTGGATATTTTGGTTACTTTAGTTAGTGAAGAACAAGAAATTGTTCGACCAGTTTTGAGTATGATGCGAGAGGTTGCTGAGCATGCCAGCATAGATCGAGCAGCTCTTTGGCACCAGTTATGTGCCAGTGAAGATGAAATTATCCCCATACGTGAAGAACTTGAAGCTGAAGCTTCAACCATGGTTAAAGAAAGAGCTACTTTAGCACAAAGAGTAAGCGAATCTGAAGCTGCATACAACCGTCTTAAGGTAAGCCACATTTTCTAGTACATCTTGTTGTGACACAAGGCTGATGATAAGTTGATAACATTTCAATATTCTTGCTATTAGAAGTAGGAGGGAATTGGAGAGAAATAGTAGCAGAAAGAGAGAATAATCAAGGTGAGAAATAGCGACTGGGAATTAAAAGATAGAGAATCAAGATGGTTTTTATTTTGCATAACTAGTCTGAAAAGTGAATTACCCAACATATCCGAACCATTATTAAATAGGAAACTTAAATACATAGAAACAACTAATTAATTAACTTCCATGATTAGAATCACGTACAGACTACAAATTATCCCAACTAAATAAAATATGGCTGATATGTAGAGGTTGCCCTCATTAGTTGGTATTGTTGGTTATGATTAAATGGAGTTTCTTTGTGGAATGGCAGTCTGAAACGAAGGCTGAAATGAAAGCTGAGATGGACCGCTTTTGCCTGGAAAGGAAAAAGCTCTCTAAACATATACAAGAAGTTGAGAGTCAGCTTGAGTGGCTCCGCTTGGAACGAGATGATGAGATAGCAAAGCTAACTTCTGAGAAGAAAGTTCTTCAAGATCGTCTTCGTGAGGCAGATGCACAGCTGTCCCAGCTAAAATCCCGTAAACACGATGAATTGAAGGTACCAATTCTCTATCTATTATAGTCACCTGCTTTGTGTCTTTTACTTCTCTGCTGCTACAATCATTGCCAAGGATGGTAGAAGTTCATCTGATGTTGTGTTGTGATGTGAAATGTTTTATGATTTTACATGTTTGTTCTTAAGATTTACTCTTGCCTAGAAGCTTGAGCGAGTAGGTAGAGAGTTCAACTTAGTGGTCATTAATTCCACATTCCTTCATCGTGGATACATCAACACTTCCAATAACATAGCCCAAGACCATACCAACTATGATAGCATGTTAAGCTTTATTTTAACCTAAAATCTTTAGTTGGTATGTGGAAGGTTTATCTAGTATATCAAGTAGTCATTATCTCCACATTCTTTTGATGTGGGATACTTGTTTGGAAATTCTGCATCTAGTTGTTTTCAATTTTTTTTTTTGATAGCTGTAGTTGTTTTCAATTGATTCAAGTATCCTGTAATCTACGAATTTTGTCTCCCTTAGATGGAAAAAACTCACACGTTGGAAATTCTGCATCTAGTTGTTTTCATTGTCTCATAACAAGTGTCTATTGTTTCTATTTTAGTTAGTGGATTTTGCATGAATTACAAGAATATTCATAAGATTAGCTAGTTATAAACACTTGAGTTTGTTACAAAGGCATAGCGGTAGCGGGCACTTGGGGGAATGCCAAACTCTAGTTATATTATCCTTAATATTACCAAAATGTTAAATAAGAGACATGTTTTGGGACAAAGGGAGCGTATTTAACAAGACTTGGGACAAATTTCTGTGGATTAATAAGATCTTCTTTATGTGTTTCATACGTAGAGAAAGTATAGGGAAAGTACATGTCTGAATGGAAGGGTAGCACACCGTTAACAAAGACCCAACTGTGTTTCCGAAAAACTGACTTGGGTGTGAGTAGATCTCAATCGAAGGGATCTGAGTCACTCCTCGTTAGGGAGGACTGTAGAGATCATTTATAGAGAGAGAAAGTGGGATAGAAAGTCTCATGTAAATTGTGGAACCCTTTCTCTTACCAAGATAGAGTTATTTATACTTACAAACCAAGTTTGCCACATGTTGCCGTGTTTTTGGTTGTTGGTGATGTGAGGTCCATTTCGAGTGTTGTAGTTCTAGCATTCCGTGTGCGCCGACAACGAGCGTCGGACAAGGTTCGGAGCTCCCAATCAGCCATTTTTTCTTTTTTAGAAAGTTACTTATGCATGAATTAGAAATATGATCTCTAAGATAAGTTAGTTAGAAGTACTTAAGTTTGTTGAGCACTCATGCTGGGATTAAGGGTGTAAGATGTACTCCCTCTCTCCCAAAATAAGTGTCTTGCTTTCTATTTTGAGAAATGAAGGAGAAATTAGGTAGTGTTCTACATTTTTTCTTATATTCCTACGAACATGTGTTGGAGCAAATTTAAGAGATACTAACTTATTAACAACCATCATCGGAGCAAGTGGGTTAAGGCGTTTGCTTCTCTGGAGGTCTCAGGTTCGAGTCTCGGTGGTTACGCTTGATTATAAGAAAAGAAAAAAATAAATAAAAAGGGATACTAACTTTTTTTTTTTTTTTTGAAAACAATTATATTGCATTATATCATTCTCCAAGAGAGTTACAATCACTAAAAAGATCTGAAGGCCAATCCAACTACCAAAGCCTGACATAGAAATAGCAGACTGAACAAGCGCTCGAGTCACA
>JAYMTH010001335.1:0-15368 GCA_036897465.1 Pelargonium australe | reverse complement strand
AATAATAATAATAATCATAAAATAAATAAAATAAAAAATAAAAACTTCCACCTACTTGTTTTAGAGATATTTTGCGCTTTAGAGTGGCTGAAAATTAGGAGATAGGGAATTGATTAGCACAGTTTTAGGGATCTAACTTTATCTAGATTAAGCAGATTCTTAAAATCTTTGATTGAACTTGATTGACTTTAATTGTACTATAATATGGGTTTCACCCATAGTGCATAATATGCATCAAATTCTCTCATTTTTCACAAGATACAAGTTATTTGCATAAAAAAGATAGCTTTTTATCTTCTCATGCCCCAATACCTAGAACTTTTCAAGTTGTTTCAGCTTAAAGGCCTTATCTAGAGTTCTCATATAAAGTGTACGTTCACGGGTGGAGATGCAAATGAATCTATTGTTTGTGAAGCAACTCAAAGATTGGGAATTAGAAGCAGCTTCTTCAGTTACGAATGTTATTTACTCATGCATAACAATGTTTCTAGGAGGAAAAACTAAAGTGATTTTTTTCAGCACTGATCACTTAATAATTAATGGATCTACCAAAGTCGGCCCTGCCAAAAACAGTTTGACATTCTCTTGCTGGCTTTACTCTTGTGGCTCTTAGCGCATCATATGATATTAGTAATTGATCAATTAATCAAATAAATACATAGCATTACAACTTGAGACAGAAAATGCTTCCTAGTGTTCACAATGCTTCAGCTGATATTAAGAAACTGAAATTGATTTTTATCTTCTAATCTTCTTCTCCTTTAAATATCAATCATTAAATCCTACAATCATAATCATAATCATAATCAAACTTGTATCTGCTAGAGCCTAAAAAGAGTAGGAGAAGATTGCCTGTGCGGTGATCTGCTTCTTGTTGGGCCTGAAACTAACTGCATTGCCCCATTGATAGTTTATTTTGTCTTTGGAAGAGTATATAAGGACTTTGAACTCCCTACTTCTAATAAGCTCAAAAGACTATCCTGAAAGTTTTGACTTGTGGTCTTTTTGGATTAGTGGAGTCATTGTCCACTCAGGAATCTGGGACTTGGTATAGTTGTGTGTATAATGAGATTCGTAGTGAAGCTGAGTACGAGAAGCTATGACAATTTGATACTACTAAAGGAAAAATAAAGATCCAAATGAAAGAGACTAGTATTATGGGAATCATTCTCCTACAAAGCAAGGATATAGAGAAACAGAAATTGAAATGCCAGAGCACAGTGGTTTTGGAATGACATTGCAGAAGGGAAGGTTAATGAGTCCAGTTCTTACCAAACGTAAGGAAAATAATAAACCAAGAAATAAAAAATGATTTATACAAGAATATTGCATTAAAAACAAAAACCTACGTGTACTTCCGACATCCTTTGTAGAACTTTAGACATCTGCCCTTCAATGACTCAGCACTTTCTTCCAAGCATTGTATCTGTTTCACCAAACAACACAAAGAAATCACTCACAGTCAAATGTATTCAAAGCACACCAAGTTAAGAAGAATATAAGTCAAGAAAAAATGTAAATGCTCTAACTGTTGACCGAAAAAAGCACGACAGTGAACCAATCCATCGGTGAAGTACATATGCCTATGCAATGCAATCAATAATCCATCAGCACAGTGGAGCACATATGGGTAACAATAACCAACTAACAGAAGTGGTGTTATCATCAAAAAGGAAAACCTAAATGTAGAACTCAAAAAATAGCCTTAATTTCAACTACTTTAATTTGGTTTTATAAAACTCTTAAATGACACATTCAGAATTAGCTTAGACGCCTCGACACCTAGGGATCATTATTTCATTTATTTTGCTTCTGAAATTGCCTAATCACCTGTGACAATTATAATCTAAGGTTAACTGAAACAATGTAATAGACTTTCCTACATAAGTTGGCAGCAATAAATTCAAATTCAGATGCAATGGCTCATCACAGGACGAGTCGAATGCGACGACCTCTCAACCAACCCAATGCTAAATGTTTATACTAAAAACGCCAGCACAAGAAAACCGGCTTCTGATTTCACACAGCACCAATAAGACAATGTCAAATGTATCTCTCTAACTCTAATTTTCTGGAGAGAAAAGTTTACACAAAGTTTGGCTTCCAAAGATCAATTCAAATTCAAATACATCAAAATCAAACTTAGAATAACGTGCAAAAAAACAGTGTCAAATCCAGAATGCAAGCATTAGAATTTAGAAAATGACAATAGTAGCATTTGAGCGAAAAGCACATAAGCAGTAGAGAAAAGGAAAAAGCCAAAAAGGGGAGCAAAACCTGTTGCCGAAACATCGGCGAATCGTCGAGCTTAGCGAACTGCATTGTGGACGGCGAGAGACGGGTGAATCCGGAGAAGCGCGCGGCGACGAGAAAGAGAGAGAAACGAAAGGAGATGGTTGCTGGTTAGGGTTAAGTAGTGAGCGGAATTGGAGGAGCCTCGTCGTTGTTGTGTTGAAATTTTTGCGGATTTTCATGGCTACCACTAGAAATATCTTACCCGCCATTTTCTCTCTTCTCCTCTTCTCTCTCACAACTACAACCACCTTCCCTACGCACTACAGCAATAAATAAAATAAAAATGAACCCCCCATGTTTTAAAAATAAGGTAACAGCCCCGACTTGTTGTCCGAACTTTTATGTTTCACTTTCAACCCGATATAGTCCATTAATATTTGAAAATTTGGCGACTATTTTGGGTCAGTATTTAAAAGTTTACAGACATTTTTTAGTCAAAAAAAAGTTTTAAAAGACCAACCCGGGTCGAAGCACGAAAGTTTGAAACTATTTTGGGTTTAAAAAGAAAGTTCAATAATTAAATTAGACCGAAATATGAAAGTTCATGTACCAAACTGAAACTTTTACCTTTAAAAAATAATACAGTTCTCCCATTTAAATAGGAATGACAATTTAATTCGAACCCGACGGGGACCCGATGTCCCAAACCCGAACAAGACGAGTTACGGGCACAAGGAATCTCTGTCCCCGAACTGGGCGGGAACAGAGGACGGGGTTTGGAACGGGGCGGGTACGGGAATCACAATAACCACCCCATTACTATTCCTACCTTTAAATTCAAATAATTTCCTCGTACCGTCACCAAGAAGACATGAATTCAAGAGCTAAAAGGAAATAAATAAATAAAAAACATAAACAACTTGGTATATGTTATTTTTTATTTATATAAAAACAAGTATTTGACGCCTCCATTGTTCGACACGTTTCTTGTTCAAGTACATACATGCAAAACTTGTCTCCAACCTTGCTCTCCTTCTCTCTCTCTCATGTCCATTTGGTTCATAGTTGCAATCCAGAGCTCTGTCTGGTTCGGTGAGTGAGTGCCTCTTGAATCAATCTTGATCAATGTATGTTGATATGAATCTTGAGAGAGTTGAGGCTATTCGAGAAATGAATGTTGCTGAGATCTTGATGCTCAGCGAAGACTACACTGGAGCAAGAGACAAGTTGGTCCGAGTCAAGCAGCTATTTCCACAGCTTGACGATGACATTGAACCAATGCTGACACTTTGTAGCATATTTATATCAGCAAACAATCTCAAGCTATCCTCCATGGTTGATCATTACTGGGTTCTTGAGCTCATGCCATCTTCAACCTCCTCTGACATCACTGCTCGCTACCACAAGCTTGTTCATCAACTGCAGGGCATCAAGAACAAGTTCTCTGCTACTGATTTGGCACTAGAGCTCGTCGAGAGCGCATATAATGTGCTTTCAGATCAAGAAAAGCGATCCGAGTTCGATTCGAGGAGGAGGGAGGTATGGGAAGGTTTTGAGCTCAAAAATCATGGAGATTGCAATGACTTTGATCAAGAAGATGATACTGAAAATGTTCAAGAAACCAGCAAAGAGGGGAGTTTTTGCGCTGCTGTTCAAGAATTCTACAACTTGGATCAAGCAGATGATACTGTAAATGTTCAAGAAACCAGCAAAGAGAAGAGTTTTTGTGATGTTGTTCAAGAATTCTACAACTTTGAGCAGAACAGGAAGGCTGAGGTTTTTGAGGCTGGTCAGGTTTGGGCTGTTCATCATCATTATCATCAATATCAGACAGATATGATTCACAATTTTTTGTATGCTTCGATCTTGGTTAGCTGTGGAAATGAGCTCACAGCTGTGGCATGGTTGAAACCGGTTCCTCTCACTGAAAGTGAGAGGCAATGGCACGACGCGGGCTTGCCATTTTCGTGTGGCTCGTTCGATCTGGATTCTGATGTGATTGAAGATGTGAGTCCAGAGATTTTTTCTTACAAATGTTCTGATATGTTGGGAGATGATGAGTTCAAGAGGTACCCGAGAAAGGGTGAGGTTTGGGCAGTGTACAAGAACTGGAATTTTGATGAGTTGCTTCACAGTCCTGAAACAACGAGTGGTTGTAGATATGATCTTGTTGAAATGGTCACTGAGTTTTCACAATTTTCTGGTGGATCTTGTGTTTATTTGGCGAAAATGGATGGTTTCAGGAGTGTATTCAAGAGAGTAACAGATGGAAATGTCCACATCCCTCCACAGAACTGGTACATCTTCTCTCACAACATTCCTGCACATAGGCTCATGGGTGGAGACATTGACAAGGTTGTTAATGGGGTGTTCGAGCTCGATCAGCTTTCTCTGCCCGACGAGTTTGTACATGATTCGAACACTCGTTATGACGGAAACGAGATTCCGAATCGGAACTGGTTAGCTGAAGGTCAGATTTGGGCCATATACTGTGGAGAAAACACCATGCCTCAACAATACACTAGAATTGACAGAGCCATTTCAGAGACTGAAGTGAGTGTCACATTCTTGGAACCTGAGGCAGTTCTTGGCTACGAGGTTGAGTGGATACAAGAAAATCTGCCCGTCACATGTGGGATGTTTAGGCTCAGCGAAACCAGTGTCATTCTGGAAATGTCTCGGTTTTCGCATTTGGTTGAGTCTGAGGAGCTACGCTACATGATTTATCCAAGAAAAGGTGAGGTTTGGGCTATGTACAAGAACTGGAATGGCAAGTGGAAGCATTGTGATTACAAGAGTCACCAATGTTATGTAGTTGAGATCCTATCAGAGTTCTCAGATGGAAATGGCATCAAGATAGCAAGCCTAGGGGAGGTTGAGGATTGCTTGACCTTCTTCCAGAGGCAGCAACAAAATGGGTTCGAGCTGGTTCGGGTGGTGCCACAATCAGAGATGCTTAGCTTCTCTCATCGAATTCCGGCTTTCAAGGTACCGGGAACAGGAAGTTATGGCATACCAGAAGAGTCTTGGCATTTGGAACCTAGTGCTTTGCCTCCCATATAATGTACAAATGAAATCCGAAAGATAAATTCATGAATCCGAAACATAAAAGTAATTGCAACTAAAATGCATTTGTCATGTTGGTTCCATATCGAAAACTCCAAAATTGAGAAACAAAATTCAGAAGGCATCACAATGACGACGATTTTGGTGTGGTTACAAAAATTTGCTAAATTCTGAAAATTAAAATACGACTATATCCGAAACTCAATCATGATAACTTATCCCCAAAGCCTACCTAAGAAGCCCTTCTTCTTCATCCTGTTTTCAAGAGATGGGAAGTCAATGAAATTGTAGGCAAGGTCCAGTACAATAGGATTGCGAGGGATTGTCTGGAAAGCCGGAGGGAAGGCTTCAATGCGTGAAGAACCTTTCGCATTTGAATCACCAACAGCAGACTCGTAGAGATCTAGTTTATCAAGAAGGTACTTCTCCGACTGAAAATAATAATAAAACAAATTATGAAACACCAATAATTGAAAAAATATGCAAAAATTATCATAGAGGAAACACAATTAAGGCAGGTCCTAATTCATGCATCAATTTAATAATGATGACGATGGGATCCTAGTTCAAAATCATTCGAACCAAAGGTTACAGATCATATGCCCGCAATTTCTTTATTTCTTTATTTTTTTATTTTTTCTTATATGATAAACAAATATAGTTGCATCACATGATATCTGGTTAATAGGAAATAGAAGAAAAAAGATCAAACAATACCTTCTTGTCAGCTCCAGTCAATGATATGGCAGAGATTTTTTTCGAGAGATTCTCTGGAGCCTTCTCCACTTCAATAATCCCTGTTGCGTGCTCTATACAACTATTAGATCTGCACTCTTCAGAAAGAGTCTTCAACTCTTTGATCAACATCTGTTAGACAAATAGAAAATTGTAAATGTTATGCTTTACATTGTTGTTTACCTTACCAGCTAAGAACCTGAACACAAGTTACAGCAAACCAACAAAGCAAAAGATCTGCAAGTATCCTACAATATAATATTCTTATTTCTTGGAGGGAACTAGAAAGTAGTAAACACTGTAATTTAGTTTATCAACTTGAATAATTCTTTAACAATTGACAAGATTGAAACCTGCATATACAGACCTGATAGCTGCCACCCGACGACTGAAATTTCTTTAGGGCATCATCTGCCAGAGAGCGAGCACGGCAGAATAATGCATATGCTTCCGCCCTCTTTCCAGCTGAACTGTATGATTTTGCCAAATAAAAGCACCTGCCAACACGATCCCCATAGATCAATTTTAGCACGAAAATATATCTACGAATACCCACATACAATTAAATCACAAAGACTCTGTATACAAGTATCCAACCACCTAAAAAAATGGGCATGTAAGTCATACAAAGTAAAACATGGGTGTGATCCCTATATGGCTTAAATCACACACAGTGTATTCTAACAATAATAAAAGAGTACAGATTAAGCAGACCTTTCAGCTCGAAAAGCTAAAGATTTTAGCACACACTCTTCAGCAAATGCCTCTTCTTCTGGCTTTCTATCTCTTCCAGAACTAACTAAGTCAGAAAGATCAGCTGTATTCTGCCAAATATTAAAATCAACTTAATAATGATTCTCCAATGTACAAAAGTATGGGATTTAAACTACTCAGTAGAAGTCTGAAGCATCACTCTTTGAAAATAAATGATGGAAAAACTCCAACGCAAAGAGAAGGTAAACCTGTAATAGAAGATCATATAAGCGAACAAGCTCTTCAGGCCTGGTGACTTTTTCATTTTTGTCATCACGGCGCCTAGTAAGTTTACTTTTTGCAATGCTAACCAATAACAGGTTGCGTTCAATAGTCTGCTGTCCTAGTACAGCACTAACAGCTTTATCAAGACCATTCAAGTCATCTTTAACGTTTTCAGCATTACCTGCATTGGCCTAAAAGACAGAATGTCAAGACTCAAGAATATGAAGATATAAACAAAATCCACAACACTTAAAACAATAAAAAAAAAAGGAAAAAAAAAAAAAAAGCTAGAAAGTTGGATGAATCCTTTATCGAAACTCCTTGAAATTCCTTGAAATCTTGTACTCATATTCACCTCCCCCAGTCCGTCCTATCTAATGTCACTTTCTTTGTTAAGTCATGCATTATCATATAGTTTCTTATTACTTCTTCCCATGTTAACTTAGGCCTACCCCTACCTCTCTTGGGTATTTCCCTTCATCTTAACTTCAATTGAAACTACCCCAACTCTTGATCGGATAGTTTCATTCTTAACCTCATCCTTACAATTACTACTACAAAATCACATAAGCATTCTCATCTCCACTGCGCTATCCTCATCTTAAAGCTTTGGCGTCTCTTTGGGCTCAACATTCAGTGTCATACAACATAACTGGATGAAAGCGAACCTATAACACTTTGCCTTCTTTTAATCTCCCAAAGCATTTCAGCATTCACCCACCCTCCCTAATTCTATTTCTAAGACTCATGTGATTTGACAAAAATTTACGTCACCCTCTCACAACCCTCCTTTTCCGAGCTCGGTTTCTTAACGATCAATTCTTATTCAAACCACAGACCAGCAATGTAGTCTTGTAACACACGTGGGGTCGAGGCACTTAACAAAAAAGTTACAAATATAAGAGTGGAAGAAGATAAAGACCAAAGGGTTGAAATAAACAAAAGGTTTATTTATGTGTTAACAAATACACTTCTACAGTTTGCCTCACCAAATCACTGCGGATGCAGCTCCTGGCCTCGTGATAAGCAGCAAAAATTTTGTCAAAAATGACTAATCTTTTCTCGGCAGGGACTGAATCTGCTGCAGGACCATGTAAATCTTTCTCCAGTTCTTGAGCTGATCAGGGTTTATATGTAAAAAATGAAACATGAATTCTCCTTTGGATTGTCATTACAAGTATAAATCAAGCTTATACAAAATATCATACAGATACATTGCACACCACAATCATGTTTCACAAAACGTTGCAAGAAAAGAATATGAAGTAAATTAGGCAAAAAAAAAAAAAAAACAATAAAGTAAAAGCATCTAAATTTGGCTAAATTATTTCAGCCACAAGGAAAAATGGTTTGGTTTCATATAACAAGAAAATACAAATTGGCAATTTTTTGTTCAGCGTCATGTTAATGGCTTTACTATAAAATAAAATAAGAAACCTAGCCAGACATCCCGGATAGCACTTAGTCAGGTACAGCTGGAAGGGCATGTTATTTTCTATCTAGATATGCATCTGCTTGCCAGATACATATACATTACAACTGTAATTGACAAAGAAGCAAAAAATGTATATTTACGACTCCATTTGAAAGGATTCAAAAATGAATGAGAAAAGGAACTAATTTTCTTCTGTTATCTCAATTGTAACACCCATAAGTGTCATTTGCCATAGAAATGGTATTCTTGTTTGGCACAAAGATAATCAACACAAAGGGATCCCGTAATTACAAAATATGGGACTATAAAGGTTGATTCTATAGTCAATTTGCAGAACTCATCAACTAGTAATAAGAGTATCATGCCACACATGAATATCCATAGAGAAGGTAGATCTCTTTGGTGTGGTAAGAAAACTATACTACTAAGCGTGCTGAACAAAGAAAACATATTTCTCTCCAGCATATGGTCCAGCCTGTAGCTGCGCAGATGTGATAGGACTAATACTTCTAATAGGGCCTGAATTAAAATAGATTCTCTCTCACCAAGTTCACAAGTGATCCCATTTTGTCATCAGATCCAGTAAGAGGCCAAAAATAGTACATAGTTTTTGGACAAGTCATGTCCATAACAGGCACCACCAGCACGTGGCTCTAAAAGTATGATTAATCAGTACTGAAGAAAAATTGGTATAGCAATCTGATACATTTTAGATCAATATGTTCAATTTGGGATTCCAAAGAACACACACAGAGAAGGAGGTGTGCAGGCAATAGACAAAAGCAGGCCAACTATTGTGAATTATAACATGTTCAAACATTGATGATATCGGAAGTGATGTTTGTATACTAGATAACAGGTTTCTTACTCACGATATATGTTGCCTTCATAAACAATCTTTGGAGGGGATAAGACGAACCTTTTAAAATCGCAACCCGAGTTTTTGCATTGGAGATTGGGAATCTATGACCAAGCCAATTGAATTCGGTCATAGAAGCAGCTTGCTGGGACCGAGCCTCAGTCATAACAGCCTGCAGGGAGTACAACACATAAGAATATTGACTCGAGCCTGTGAAGGATAAATCTACATGTTAAACTGTAGTTCAACCCAAAAGCCTAAGCTAGCAGGTAGAGAGCTCAATTAATCTATCATGTTGTCATAACTTCACAATCTTTAAACGTGGGATACTTCAGCACTACATATTGGAGAAACAGGAGCATTCTACGCTAAACCCTAGTATAGATATATTATACTACTCATTTATTTATAGAAACAGAGTAATATAATCCCAAACATTGTAGAAGCCTGGCACAAGAATATAATCAAAGTAACTGCTATAAATGCAATAAAAGAAATCATTAACACAGCAGGAAATCCTGTTTGAGCTGTCAAACTCACCTCTAGTTTAGCTTTGAAAAGGTCAAGTGCAGGTCCTTCCATCTCACCAATCTTTAACAGTTCAGAGGTTTGCAAATTGGACTGACCAACTTTGTGCAGGCAATAACGAATACTTGGTTCTAGCTCCTCAACACGCTCACGGCACAAAACTTGGTTCTCCAAATCTCCATATTTGCCAAGTTCCTCATAAACAGCCCTATAAGATTTACATGCAAAGTTAGCCAGCCACCAGATCCACAAAAATCAAGAGATGGACAGAGAAATCTACCTGCCCCAACTTCTAGGGGCCTATTGTTGCTAACATGGCGAAGAAGACAAGGATCAAACCCCAAGGGATTTTCAAAATCATATGCTCGTCCCATTTTGGGCCGACAATCATATTATATCTATTTAATTCAACTTCAGAATTATTTAACGAGGAGACACGTTGGTTATATATTTTCAACATCAAAGCAGCTATAAAAAAATGCTGAGATACCAAAGAAAGAAGGGTGCACCTTGCACTTTTGAAATTCATCAAGGCAGTATCCCAATTCTGATCTTGCTCAAACAACAAACTTCCCTTCATATAGGATGCATATGCCTAACAATTGAAAATCAGAACTCAATAAACAGAAATTGGAGAAATTGCATCAAAAATCATCAACCAGGTGATAAATAGCAACGCATATTGTAAGAAGTATCACAGCATCCTAAAGTCAACTAAATGAAAATGGATGATTCAAAAGTAATTGCAGTGTTGAATGGTTTAGGATAATACATGAACCAGAGAACATAAATATAGTCCAGACATATAATCCTGTGTGATTGCAACTGTGAGCAGGATAAAATGCAATATATAACAACAAAATGCATCACACAGGCACTAAGAATATATAACAAGGGGGAAATAAACATGATCCGTATACTGAATAAATTTTTTGCAAAGTTTAAATTGAGAGAGAGAGAGAGAGGGATAACTATTAACTATGAACCATGAACAACATATATTACAATAAAATGCATCACACAGGCATTAAGAACATAAATAAGGAAAAAAAAAATGCAAGATCAATAAACTGAATGAGTTTTCTGCAAAAAATAATAATAATAAAATGAAGAGACTAATAGATAACTATGAAAAACATTACGATCATAATCTGAATATTTTATCCATACCTCAGCTTCTAAAGACGTTCTGGTATCTCCCTTAATTGCACACAACTGTGAAAAGAGAGTAGCCCATTTGACTGCCTTCCTCAACCTGCCAATAAGGTAGATGCGTTGGCGTGAATTAGGGCCGTCTGGCAACTGTCTTTTCTCCATGGCATGGCTCCAAGCTCTTTCTGCTGTATAAAGGAGCACGTGAAGAAACCTATTCCAGATCCAAATATAAAATACTGTTAAAGACTTCGGCAGTTCACAAGAACAAGACAGATCATTCACAATCTCTTTTGCATTCTTGTTTCTAGTACGTGGTAGAACTAGAAGATAACTCAAACAAACAATATGCAAACGAGGATCCTCGTGGAGATGTATTGTTGTCTTCAAATTAGTGCAGCAAACAATCACCACTCCAACGTCCAACTACACTAGTATGGAAGTGTAACAGCTTTAGATAAAGCATGTAAGGAACTGAATATTTCCTTCCACAAATACAGAAAAAATCTCATAGATCTCCATGAGGAAGATAGCATAACTGGATAAAAAAATTGGAATAAGAAATCATGTTCCATATTATTAGGAGAAACGAAAAAGAACAAACTCCATCATCAATTCAAATAACAATTGAATCGCATCATATTGATTCAGGTGGGGGACACAAAGAACACTTGTATAGCATCAAAATTAAAAATAAGAAACTAACTGGGGAGCATCTGCATTATAGTTTTGTTGCAACATACACGCATTCTACTCAGGCAGCACCAAACCTTAAGTTCTAACTTGTACCATTGAGTATTTAATGGTCTTAAGTCTTACATAAAACAAACAGCCAAAAACACATATACCAAAAGAAATGTGAAATTCGAATTATAATTACCCACTTTGAAAATTATTCGATAGAATGCACATTTAAAATAATCTTTGCTTTTTATTTGAAATGAATTGATTTTATGTGTCAGTAGTCATCGGCTTGTCCAATATGTTCGGTGGGAGTAATGAGATTCCCTACTAACCCACCAACGAAAGGTGATTCAAAAATAAGATAGATGCAAACGTGTTTATTAAGTCAGTATATATCGGTTCTACACAAACCAATATAACAGCAAGCAATATAAACACACCTTACTTCTGTTACAGTCGCTTCAGTGATGGCTTTTTTGGTGTATTTACCACGGCCATGAGTGAACTTCAATGATTTATATAACCTTCTCAATCGGGCAGTGCAATACCTCCTGTGGGTCAAATAAATCATACTCAATCATAAAAACCAAATTCTATAAATTTACATCACGAATAGGACACACTGCCAATACAATAAGAAAATGTGTACCGGTAGCGGGTGTAATCCCCATGCCGCAACCCATGTTGCATCTGGGCAGATTTTAACAGCTGCAAAACTGCAAAGAAACACCCCCATCCAATACTAGCCATTTAGACAATGACTGAAGTATAAGCTTATTACATATAATGCTGCATTTTGCTAAAGTAAAAAATGCTGGAAAAAAGTCTAAAACTGATATCATCACTTGTTTTTTTCTCCACTATAAGCCTCTTAAACGGCCCAAAACACATGCAGCTGAATTGAATTAAGTTTTATTCACAAAATTGAAATTCAAAGTTGCAAATTCTTTTCCGCAGTAACGAAATCAACCGAACAGAGAGAATGTAAAGCGATGCCAGAAAAAATCTACCGTTGATTGAGAACTTGGGGCTGATCTGATCTGATTTTGAAGTGTCGATTTCCATAGCCGATGCTTCGTTGTCCTTCCCCATCGATCCTTCGCGAACAACAAATGTAAGAAAAATGAAATTAATAATCGCGTTAAAAGAGAAATTATTCCACATTTACACAGCCCTAAAAGTGGGCATGAAAACGATGGGAAAATCAGTAGAAAACGGCGTCGAGTGTTTCCTCGGCAGCCAGACAGAGAGCCAATAGATCTGATTATTGGTTCACTGCACAATTCAACGATGCGATTGAGACGAAGTACCTGATTTGAACTCCTAGGTTGTCGTACGGCGGCGACGGTGCTACACCGGAAAAGAATATTCCGGCGGATGCAAGGGTGCGTAAACTGCCGCAGTAGCTACGAGTTCGGCGTTTTGGTCTCGACTTTGGAATTTGTGTGACATGCTAGAATTGAGTTCTGCTCCTCAAGACTAAATTCTACCCATCTCTAGATTCGGGTCGGATCTTCTTTTGGGCACACTTGTTTTATTTTTGGAACAGACCAGCCTAAACGGATCGGGTTAGAAAAGACCCGCATTCTTTTCTAAACATTTTTGTCGGATCAGACTCGAGTACATTTGAAAAAACATCTAATTTTCATTCCAGCTTTTGATAGCATACTAAAAAAATTATTAAAATGTTAAGAATGTAGTTAGTGTTGATCGGGGCAGATTTGATAAGTTCCCTCGTATAATATTGTGCTCCATAATCAATCGGTAATGCAAGAAAATGTGACGTCCTTAATAAATCTTGAGTCCAGTATAGGAACAAATTGGAGATTCAGTTTCTAAATTATCTGGTTTAAGCTATATTTTCAGTTAATCATCGAAAATGGACCAAATCTAATGACAAGTTGTGTCTCTCTTTCTCTTTGTCGCTTTGAGAGTCGAATAAGATTTTTGTTTGGCTACGTTTGTTCTTTATTTCAGGACCGCGACAGTCTCTTGGATTTGCATATAGCAAATTGCGGTCTTTCTCATTCTGATACTGAGTCGGTTTTGTTAAGATTTTTATATTTGCGGCGTATATTCGGGGCAGCGGGAGACAATTGCAGAGAATGAGAAGGTTGTTTGGAAGGTGGTGATCTAGTTAGAGTCATCGGATCAGATTTTGAGTTTGCTGTCATATCAGATGACATACACGATAGTGACGACAGACGGTTGGCAGAGCACTGCACGTGGTTGGCTTAAATTTCAAGTGCAATTGTTTTCAGTTGTTCGTGCTTTTCATGCTGGGGGGAGGATTTCAGTGTTTTCAGTTTGATTATTCAAGCTAATGGGGATGTATTTAGTACCTTTGGTTTGATCATTCATGATGTTTTAGCCATTGTGGCTCGTCACAATTTTTTATTTTTCGTTTGGACTGCAAATCGAGTGACGCACGAGTTAGTTATGTCTTCAGTTTTTCTGTAAGACTTTGTTTTTTTATCTTCCAATTTAAAACATTATTGAAATAAGCACCATAATTTTATTATGTCCTCTACAGTCAGCACCATAATTTTATCATTTCATATGAAAATTTCTTTTATCATATATATCGTTTCTTGAAAAACAAGCATATGTTAATTGGTAAGATTTCATAATGAATCATACTACAATGATTTTCATGTTAAAAGTTTTTATTATTTGTTCTTTTGTACTTTATTATTAATTTTAAGACTATTGTTGTAGATGGATATGACTCCATCTCCATATTCTTCTCAAACTAATCTCATGTTAAACTTTTGTTCTGGTCAAAAAGAAAATGGAGGTCGCATTTCATCCACACAACTTTTTTGTGCATTTTTTTAATATACAACGTGAAATGTATCTCAAGCACATATCATTTGAATAATTGTATGTACCTCTTAATATAAAACATCATATGTATCATTTAATATAAAACACAAAATTCAACCCAAACTCTTTTAATACAAAACATCAAATATACTTTTTAATATTGAAAATCAAATTCAACATAATGTGCACCTTTTATATATAACAACAAATGTACCTTTTATTATAAAATAAAAAAAAAAAAAAAAACAAATGTACCTTTTATTATTAATCATCAAATTTAACCGTGCAGATGACTCCAACTCTTCATCAAATTTAACGGCTCAACCTCTATCTCTTCGGTCTTCGTATCCCTCTAGAACCACCTTCTCAACCTCCGTATCCCTCTAGAACGTACTCGATTTGAATCCATATCACTTTAGAACCATTTGATTTGGAGCTTAGAAATATAGTCTCTCCATATCCCTCTAGAACTGAGCTCGATTTGAACCTATATTCCATGGAAATATTCTATTGACTTTGATGATTGAGTGTTCTGTACTCTCTTTTAATGTTATTGATTGTAGCATGTTTTATTTTAGTTTTGGAATGACTTGCCAGAGAGATAAATTTAGGTAGCGTTCGTTTAGGAATTTTTAATTGAATTCTAGGGAATTGAGGACATATTGAGTATTATAAATTTGTGATTATTGCGTTCGTTTAGCTTTTTCAGGAGGGCATATTTGGGATTAAAAAAATATTTTCTTTCCTCAAATGAGTTAAATAATTTCAAATTTGAAGGAATTGAAATAACACATCTACCATGGTATTTCAATTCCTTAGAATTTGGATTTATTTAACTCTTGGGAAAGAGGGTTTAACTATTTTAATTAA
>JAYMTH010001334.1:0-15370 GCA_036897465.1 Pelargonium australe | reverse complement strand
TATCTCGTAAAATATTTATATATAATATACATGTGTATTTTCACATGTATATGACATTATTAATAATAAAAACGTTTGTGGTGGGGTGGGGAATGAACAAGTTTTAATATTGTTAGGAATTCACTTATTCTGACTTCGTCGTTTTGGAATACACTTAACGTGTTTGTGTAGAAGGCAGTTCAAATACAGACTGAGAGAAAAATCGTTTGAGTATGAATTGAATACTAACTGAGTGGAAAAACATATTTCCACGAAACAGAAGAGAAAATAGAGCATCAAATGTCTCTCATATGTTTTCATGACCATGTACATAAGAATATATTCTCAAGTATTAACATAAAATCAAGATTTGTTAGGTCCAGTGATTTAGACGCTTTAGATTTTCTCTGAAAGTTTTAGGTACGTATCTCCCCGGTTAAAATGTTAATTTCAAGGAATCACTGAAAGGATAAAAAATCTGTCGCCACTCGATAAGATAAATTGAATTTTAGAGGTGGAATCAAGTTTAACATGACATCAAATCTAGTTCTATTCGAACTTTATGTAACACTTATTATAATTGCATGATTTATTAACACTATGGATGCATAGAATCTAAATCAATCATGACTTTACATCTTTTGTTAAGTTCCTTGCTGATTCTATAAGAAAAATCAACTGACCCACCCACACCCACAAGATATTATGAGCTTCACATGTGAAGGACCACATGAGTTAATTTCTGCAAAAAAAAGTTAAACATGTACAAAGAGAAGCTACTGTGAATCCCAGAAAGGAAAGGGAAGATTTGAAGAACTGATAAATTTATTATCAGTTTGTTTTTGTACAATTCTCTGGCAAAATATTCAAAGAACAAAGTGATAGCTTCCATAAAATTCTTGTATTCAACATCCACCTCTAGTTTCAATGAAGATAAGATAAGAGAAAAATGAGAAATTTCTCAGAAATGATATGCACCTCTCAGTCTCTGGTGGCTCCTTCTTGACAGCAATATGGATTGTGCAACAATGTATCTTGTAGGAAATATATATATGCATGGTTTGGGGGAATGAAGCCTGGTCCGAAATCATTCTCGGATGATCGTTTCGAGCTTTCAACGAGAATGATCTCGAACCAGACAACAATCCCCTAAACTCAACTCAACTCTTATTTTCTTTTTATCAGCAAACGTACAAACAACGAGTTTCGTGAAATCAACCATTACACCCAAATAGAGAGAGAAAGAGAGAGATAGCTATGAGAGTTGTGGTATAGTCATGCATTATATCATTTTCATGAGTTATATATATAGGTGTATGTATATATAATGAGAAAAGAGTATATATATTGGGTCACATGATAAGGAGTCCACTTTTTACACTGTCCCTAACTATGCTTTTTCACACATAGGCTTCAAGATTGGACCTTCTTTTGTTTTCTCTTAACTAACATTGTGTATTAAGAATTGATTTTTGTGCTTAACACGTTAATTTGTTAAGAGTTGGGTCAACCCAAATAGCCAAAAGATGACATAACACACAAATCTATATTCACACTTCACTAATCCTCACAACATACACAAGGAATTTAGGAAATTGTAGACATTAACTTTGACAATTAGTTACTTAATCACCTTTTTGATAATCAAAGTCCATGTATTATGTATTATGTCGTGGAATTATTCTACCTGCGTCATGTTTTAAATATGTTAAGGAATCACATGAACATGAAGTTCTAACCACTTCCACTTGATATACTAGTTGAGTCATTCACCTATCAGATTAAGTTTTGTGTTGGAGTCAAGTACAATATGGTATCAACGTTAATTCAATGAGGGTCAACTGACTAAGAGAGCCGGTCAGTACCTCAAAGTCCAGTATCCGAAAAGAGGGGGCCAACCTTTTCCATGAGAATAAACATAGATTAAGGCAAACAAGATTATACTTGCACCATTAAGAGCACTAGTCACCATCTCTATAAGAAGCATGTATAGGTTCATTCCACAACGAGGAGCCTAGGGGAGGTCCCTTCTTTCGTTGCCTAATACTTAGCCGTTCTTGAAGAATGTGAAGTATGTCGCTACTTGATATATAGTAGATAGGGCATTATTCCACCTATTTTGGGTTGAATTCAAGTTTAACAATGATATCAAAATTGTTTCTGTTTGGGTCTAGTAATATGTTTGCTTTAGCAAGATCCATTCTTTTATCCAACTTGCACGCGAGGAAAACAACATAGAGTCTGTCGAGACTTGATATACTTATTGAACCATCCGCCTGTCGATTTAAACTTTTAAATTTGAGTTAAGTTTAACACAATATAAGTAATAAGAATTTGAAGTTCTGAACCCACATAGCCATAATTAGTGGATCTGGGTGTTTAAGGTCTATGTTGTGATCTTGACCTAATTGTGTTTGTTCTCAAGTCTCAAGCAAAGGATCAATCTTTTGCTTCCCACTTGGGCAAAGAAAAGCTGGTGGGTGTGGAGCTAGAGCCTTCTTCAATGTTGGTACTGTGATGCCAAGCTTTAATCCCAAGCTTAACAAAGATTGGTTTGCTAAAGCTACAATAAGACCAACAATTTTGATAAAGAAATTAAAGTTCATTGGTCAAAAGAAAAGTGGTATAATTCAATTAAAGTAATTGATTTGCAGTTTGTGTCTTAGACAAACTTTTTAGGTTTCATAATCATACTTGTTGATTTTGTTGCACGAATCACATCTTTTCTCTTTTCTTTACCGGATTCATGACATATGATATATGAAAGAAACCGTGGAACTATAAGGTGTACTTATACGTTAAATATTGGGATCGTGAAACTTGACGTTGAAAATGAATGAATCAAAACACTTCATATTACATGAAAAGACATGAAAACCTAGAGAAAGTCGCACTATAGGCTTACACATGTCAATTGAACAAGCGTGCGTATGAACACAGGAGGTAGCTAGCTAGTCAAGTTCGTCTACTTGACAATAGTACCGAATCGTGTTATATCTTGGATGAACGGCCGTTCACCTGACGCGCACAATTGTGCACCTTGTCTAACTCAAAATTTGAAAAGTTCATTTTTGTTAGTTTTCAGTCATCGTTAAATCTGCTATTCGTTTTCAAATGTGATCAGTGAACGTAATAAAGAGTTCAAATGTAAATAAAAGACTCCAAATTTCATCGAATATGCACATAGATCGACTTGATTAGATCATTAGCGTACCGCTTGTGTTCTTGATAATTCACTCTTGAAAAGGAAAATATGTTTAAATGTTATGAGATCCAGCTAAGAAAAACTTGCATATAGATCGACTTGATTAGATCATCAGTGTACTGCTTGTGTTCTTGATAATTCACTCTTAAAAAGGAAAATATGTTTAAATGTTATGAGATCCAGCTAAGAAAAACTTGTATGATCATCAATCACATCCCTGTGGACACACAAGTCATTGTGGTTTTCCACCATATGATTCATCAAAAGCAATATTAGGTTAAAGACCCAAACCAATCCTTGGCTTGGCCCCAAAACCCATATGGTGTGAAGAAAGATAGCAAAAATAAAAACACAATCTTTATTGGGAACTTTGGAGTCATTTTGAGCCTTTTGGGGACCAAATGTTTTTTTTTGTAAATGGTTGCGTAATAAAGTTCTCATAATATTTACTTCCAAGCAACTAGAAACACAAAAACAGATGGAATCATGATCTCTATGCAAGTTAAAGATTGAAATGTTATTGAAAAACAGCTTAAAAGTCAAATTGCCTTTTCATTTAGCATTATGTTTCCATATATCAAGCATTTGAAAACAACCCTATAAAAGTAGCTATAATCTATGCAACTCAACAATTTATTAGACATCTTTTTCTTTTCACTTTGGTAAATTCTCTTATGGTTAAGCTACAACGACTTATCTATTGTTGTGTATGTGGAGACTGAAAATAAGATGGCTAAAGCACGAGATTGTAGCTCAAGCACTGGAGGCACACACGGTCGTGCACCATTTTAAAACAACAATACATAACAACCATTAACTTAACTCGAATGAGCAAGCTGAAGTTTGAGACTCCTTAGAGCATCTCCAATGCATCTACTTTGGAGGCGCCAAGGAAGCTTAGCAGCTGTGCTAAGCATTGGAGTGCTTGGTGCTATACCAAATTTTCTAGCAACAGGCGCCAGAGGAAACGTCGGTGCCAAGCTGGCCCCACTTTTATTTTTATTTTTTTTAATATACTCTCTCCTCAACGCCTCAAAAAAGTGTTCAGCATTGAAGATGCTCTTATACCGCACACTCGGCCCTGCGTTGTCCCTAGGCCGAGTCAATTACCATTCCTATGACTTATTATTTTATTTATATTTTTGCCAGATGGCAAGATTTGATTGGAGCTTTGCCAGATGGCAAGATTTAATTGGAACTAAAATTTACAGTTAACCAATAGGAGGCATGGGACCGTAAATAAATATAGAAAAATGTCCAAATAAAAATTCCCTCTCTCTCTCTGTTCTCTCTGCGAAGCACACTATCGAACTCGACGAAGCTTTGGCGTGACCTAGCTTGAGACCTGAGCCTCCTCCTCCGTCTTTTCTTCTCAATCTCTTCAAGATTTTTTGTTCAATTCGTCTCTGTAAGTTGATGTAACTCACTGAATTTCTTGAATTCGATTTTGTCTTCAATCAGTTATCGTTTCTAGGGTTTTGTATATGTGTGGATACGCATTATCATTATCTTTTGCAGCTATCAAGAAGCCAATTTCTGTTTTTTTAGCGGTTGGGGATTGGTGCCTTTGTTGGTTTTTGGGTTTTTGATTTCCTCTAAATTCGAATTTGGGTTTAGGTAAAGTTTGGGGTTTTGTTTTTTCACTACTTGTGGTGAATAGTGTAGCCTTTTTCTTTTTTTGTTTCTTAATTGATGAATTGGGTTCTGTTTTTGAATTATTTCTTGTTGTTGGGTTGTTATCAGGAAAGAGCTAGTATGTCTGGGGAGGATTTTGATGAACAGCTAGAGGCAGGTGGTGAAATGTTGGAGAATCCTCAGTCTCCCGAGAAACAAGATGTAGAGAATGAGACTGCTGGAGCTGAAGTGGAAGCAGAAGGAGAAGCTGAAGTGGAAGCAGAAGCAGAAGCTGAAGCAGAAGGAGAAGCAGAAGCTGGAACTGGTACTGGCACTGGAACTGGAGGAAAGAGATGGCCGGGGTGGCCGGGAGAGAATGTGTTCCGGATGTTAGTTCCTGCGCAAAAGGTGGGTGGCATTATTGGCCGGAAGGGGGAGTTCATTAAAAAACTTACCGAGGAAACCAAGGCCCGAATTAAGATTCTTGATGGTCCTCCCGGGACTACTGAAAGAGCAGTAAGTTCCTTTATCTTATTTCCATTGTGTAATGCATGTGTATATTGCTGAGTGTGGAAGTGGAAGAATTTGTTGTGATCAATGTTTAACTTGTTATTGATGCACTCAATGCATCTATCATTTTATTTCAATGTCTCTCTCATGCTCCGTTTTTTTCTTCATCTTGTTATTACTGCTTCTGATTTTGTTTCTTTTATCAAATTTCCATTGCATAATATTAATTTGTCAATGACACTGGTTCTGTTCAGTTGTTTTGGAAGACAACTTCGTGTTATTTGTATAATCTAGATAGTATCTGCAGTCAATTGTGAGAGTGACATGAATGATGTGTGTGAATGTCAGATGTTAAATTTCAATCCCATGATTCCTTATCGCATGGCATGGTGAAAGCTACAGTGCATAAACTACCATTTGTCATTTTTGTAGAAATCTATGTCACCAAGACAAATTAATACACTGTTAATTAAGGCTTGGTTAATAAACTTAATTGGTAAAGACCATTTTTTGAAATAAAAAATATATTCAATCTATAATTAAAAATAGTTGATAGAGGTAATAATATAAAATGATTATAACACTTAAAAACTGGAAATATTAACTGAAGATAAAATATTAATATAAAAAGGGTGTGTTCGTCACAGTAACCAAAATGTGTGTGCAGGTTCTCCGCAAATTTATAGCATCAAATATATGATCAAAGTGGCTCAACTAGAAGAATGAAAGATACAGGTTCCCAGGATCAGCATTGAGCTTCACAAGTGCTGAAAGTTCTGCTGTCTTAAGAATCAGAAATACCTTGTGCAGATAATGGTTCCAAGAAGCTTTGATATCTGGTAACTTCAGAACTTGGTCCATTGGTGTCTTGCCACAAATGGCTAACTTTTTACAGCAGAATAATCATAACTGACATCAATGTGACGACATTGCCAAAAATATATATAAATTAGTTCTACATATCCCTAAACAAGTGCAACTAAGTTGAAAGTATGATAAAATAGCTTGTCTAAAACATGACTAAAAATCAAGTAACACAAAAGAATCTTCATCCATATGTGATCAAGACTTAGAAATGTATCTCTAAGCTTTTCAATGGTCTATTAGAAGTTGTGCTTCCATTGGTTGTTTTTTTAAACTAAAATTCTACTTTCTACATGTATAAATTACTTAATGAAAAATGGCAAAAATTGTAAATAGAGTTATACTTATCATAGTATGTATTGGCTCTATGTAACTTGTATGGTATGTACACAACTAATACGCATAAACATATCTTTAAATTTTAGTGACATTTTTATGTTATCACATGCTTACCTTGTGCAACTATAAGTGATGCGTGGAAACTGTAGAAAATATGATTTAGCTTTCCTTTTTTCCCTTGTTGATAATGATGTGCAAATTAGAGGAATTAGAATCCATTATTTGGTAGATTCAAACTGAGTTGAGTTCATGATACGGCTACTATGCTAAGTTATAAAAAAAAATAAAAAATCATACTTGTAAGAAGTTGCATGTCATCCAAGTTATGATCTCCAGTTTAAGTGTCCTAATAAACAATTACTCTACAGCTTTAACAGATTTCGTTGCTTTGGTTTGCTTATCTAAATGCAAAAGATTAACTGACTGTTCATATCTTGTCTCACCGGCCTCCTAGGTAATGGTTTCTGCAAAAGAAGAGCCAGATATCCCTATTCCTCCGGCTATTGATGGCTTGCTGAGAGTTCATAAGCGCATTGTGGATGTGGAAAGTGAGCCTGCTCATGGTGGCACAGTTATTACAAGGCTTCTAGTAGTAGATACTCAAGCTGGAAATTTGATTGGGAAGCAAGGAGCTACCATAAAAACCATGCAAGATTCTTCTGGTTGTACCATACGAGTTCTTCGATCAGGTATTCCTGCAAAACAATTGCATTTCCTATAAATTCCTTGAGTCTTGTCTGGAGTGTGCATTCTGTTTCTGTTGCCAGTGGTTTTTGCAACTTGTCACAAAACTTTGTTGGTTCTCAATCCTTACAAATCCTCCTTTCATAGTCTTCTCATTGCTGTTATCCTCCTTGTGCATTGGCTGCTTTTCTCACTGTCATTAAATTGTTGTGCATGAAAATCTGATAGCATGCTTTTAGTTTAGCATGACATTTATTTTCTCTTTTCTTTTCTGCATTGAAGTGGGGCATATCTGACTCTAGATATGTTGATTATTCTGGCAATCACTTTCAAGATCCTATATGCTTGCCTCCTTGAATTTATGATATATATATATTTACACACACATAACTGCTACTCATTTTATTGAAATGATTTACTGCAGAGCATCTTCCTCTATTTGCATTGCAAGATGATAGTATAGTTGAGATACAAGGGGAACCTGCGGGTGTGCACAAAGCAGTTGAGCTGATTGCAACCCATCTGCGCAAATTCTTAGTTGACCGTAGTGTCATTGGAATTTTTGAAAGCCAAGTAAGTTTGCTCTTTTGTTAGTTCTATCTTCAGTCTCATATTTGAGGTGGGTAATAATGGGGGCACTGGCTTAAACTCATGTGCACATCAATTTGGTGATATAATGTAATTATTGTCAAAAGTATAGATGTAATTTTTTAGTAATATTTTTATTTAGTAACATACATTTGTTTTTTATCAGATGCAAATGCCAAATGCTCGAGCTAATCAGAACATGCCCCCACCAGAACCCTGGGGTCCTCCTCCACAAAGCTTTCCAATGAATGCCGGTGGTGGACCTGGATTTGGGCCTAATTCTCAATACATGCCGCCTCCCCGTCAAATTGACAATTACTATTCACCTGCTGATCTGCCTCCTATGGAAAAGCAGCCTCGTCAAGGCCCTCCTACTTATGGAAGAGATGCTTCTATGGGACTCCATCATTCAAACATACCACCACAACAATCAGTGGTTTCAAAGGTGTTTATTTTTAACTTTTATCTTGACTAGTATTAAGTTTTAACTTTGATCTCAATTACTTATGTTAAGTCGCAAAAGAAATTTCCAAAAGGTTTTTATCCTCATCCTTTCTGGAGGGATCCACCACATGTTTAAGTACCCCATCTAGCCTGGCTATCTTGCTTGTAATAGTAATATCTTCTATCTAGAAAGCAAGTCCTATTTGAAATTACTGGATGGTGTTTGCTATTTACAATTTTACATCTTACTGTTAGTGAGACGTTAAAATATGGATTATTTGGAAATATTTAGAAAAAAATGGTTGTAAAGATAAATCAGTGTGACAATTTGGAAAAGTTATCTATGTAGAACTCGTAAATATTTTTGTTCCGTTACAGGTGGACAAAAGTTTTTATTGGGTTTATTGATTAATATTTTTCTCAACTTGAATGCATTGCACTAAAAATGATTATCAACCAACAAAGGATTTACTTCATTTTAAGTCACATACTTAACTAGAACACTGATTTGATTGTGGTTGTATCGTCATCTTCTAATTTTATCATGAATATTTTATTTAAGGCTTTCATTTCACTCTTTTGTAGGTTACACACCACATGCAAATTCCTCTGGCATATGCAGATGCTGTGATTGGAACATCTGGCGCGAATATAAGTTATATACGTCGTACAAGTGGAGCAACTATCGCTATACAGGAAACAAGGGGTGTGCCAGGGGAGATGACTGTTGAAATTACTGGATCTGCTTCTCAAATACAAACTGCTCAACAGCTGATACGGGTATTTTATGATTACTTTGCCTTTTTATTTGGCAGTGCGTGTGTGTCTGGTTTTTATATTGTTGACCTAGTATTTCCTGACTGGAGTAACCTGGTGCATTTCTGTTATATTTGTATCTCGACCATTCTCTGCACCAAGTCACCATAACCGATGCATATTTGTTGTTTCCCAACTAATGCTGTAACCATTAACCAATGTTGTATAACTGAAGTACAAATGCTGTCCTAAAAAAATTCCAACCACATGCATGCAACGTAATAGTCACAAACGGAAACATCTTCGTATATGCACACCAACTCATATTTAAAATGCTATTATAGCTTTCTTTGTCAACCACATGCATGCAGCGTAATAGTCACAAACGGAAACATCTTCGTATATGCACACCAACTTGCATTTAAATGCCGTAATTGCTATCTTTGCCAATCAGAGTTCTTTGCATTGGCCCCATGGAGACATCCTTATGGTTCAATTTTTACACTTCTCTAATAGAGGTTGTGGGTTCGAATCTTGTTGGGAGGGGGTGAAGAAGGGTTATGGGAAAAGGAGAGAGCTATCCTTGTGCAGCTCAGCCCTTTTTTTTTCATAGAGTTCCTTGCATGGGCCATTACTATGTATTGTTGTTAACAACCCATCAGTCCTTGTACCGAGAAACTCATTACCGGCTATGGATCACAATGTGTCTGATTATAATAACCAACAATTACATTTTGCTTTGTTGAGTTCTCATTCTTTGTCTGCATGATAAATTGATAATACTTTTTGCAATTGATTGGCTGTAACGTCCCTCATTCTATCACTGTACAGAATGTCATAGCGGAAGCTGCAAGTACCCCTCAGAACAACCCTACCGGTGGAACTGTGAACCAAGGATATAATTCTTATGCTAGTCATGGTCCTATGTATGGATCCCCTCCACGCAATGCTGATGGTCATGGAGGCCACCCACCAGCCGGGGACTACGGCCACCCACCTGCTGGAGACTATGGCCATGTGCCTGCCGGAGACTATGGTCATGGAGGTCAACCACCTGCTGGGGACTATGGTCCAGTGTACGGCAATAACTATGGATATTGAGAGATTAAATTTTGTTCTATATTAGCATATTGTTCAATGTTTCAATCTGTAGTGGTACCTTTCTCTTATGAAAAAAGAAACATGCTCAATGCTATATTAGGCTCAGAATTGGTGGATGTTATATCTTGGCTCCTATTTTGACTGAGGACATTGTAACAGTTTGATTGGCTTTGTTCAATTGAGAAGCTGTGGATTAATCCTTTTGGAACCCTTACTTGGTTTTAACTTTTGAATTAATTTGTATGGATATCATATACTTTATCCGTCTCAAAACAAGTGTCATTCCTTAGAAAGATTATTTTTTTGAGAACGTAAATTTGATTTAGAATTCATCATTTGAAATGTTAAAACAAATTTATCTGTGGTACAAGGCCATAACCTGAGGCCAAAAAAAAGAACTAAACTTTAGATTATTTTTTCTCATCATTTATATAAAGTAGTCATTATCAAATGAGTTCATCATCATTAACAAGAAAAGTCAAATGAAGAATACAGTAATTATCAATTTAAGAAGAATCTAGCACTGCAAGGATGTTGGTAAAATTCACAATACAACATAGGCAAACAAACTATAGATGCACAAAAAAATGTAAAATCTTTTACATATTTGAATGCAAGGAAAGCTGCCTTGGAGGAACCCTCTCAGCAAACATGTGTTGCTGAACCAATGTGTTTTAACAAAACTAAAGCTACAACAAGATCTTGCTGAACTAATGTTTTCCAAATTAGTATTTATATCTCACTATATGGTTCCTGAGAGATCAAAACAAACAAGTTTAGTCCCAATCCCATGAAAACAGAACCAAGAATCTAGTCTATTAGTTCCTAGGACATCAACTTCAGAGTTAAAAACTTACTGCCTTGTCATAATCCCACTCAAGATGGTGTTGTTCTGGCTAAACGTACAGATTCAAGATCAGACAGTAGTTGTGAGACCACGTTTTGCAGGGAAACACAGTTTAGCCGTTTTTTACTTCCATCTACAACCATCTCTGAGAGAAATGTAATATCCTGAACATCGACATTCTCCTCAAGCAGTTCGTTCCAAAATTTCTTATCTTCGTTGAGGTTTGATGCCCTCAGGAGTTCTATTACTTGCTCCAAGGTCGCTACATTTCTACCGGCACCACAACCTTTGGCAGTTGCAGCACCTACTGCATTTGCAATTGCTAATGTATTAACCATTGGCATGTTGTGGATGAAACCGAATGCAATAGCAGCTACAAAACTATCTCCGCACCCAACGGTGTCAACAACGTTCACCTGATCCACATTTCCAAAGAACAATTAACATTTCTTGTCTAAAATATGAGTTCCTTCACAAATCATCATAGTTTTTTCTTGTAGAATCTGTTAACATGATGAAGTGATCATGACAAGTATCTTTCAAATAAAATAAATAACCACAGAATTGTTATATTGCTTTATCAAAAACCAAGCCCGAAAATGGCTATTAACATCTAGCATCAAACAAGTTGAAAAACAAGTCTGTGGGGACATCGTGCATGAGAAACATATCAGAATATGATTTAAGACTATGAGTAGTTACCTTGAACGCAGGTGCACAAGATATATTTGATTCGCTTATTAGAATTGAACCCCTCGCACCCAATTTCACTATCACCCATTTTGTCCGGACCCCTTTCCTCAGCAACTCCTGCCCTGCTAGTATTGGGTGTTTTATACCAGTTAACAGTTCTACCTGGAATATAAGTACATAGGATTAGGAAAACAATTATATAATGCTAAAACAAGAACACAACATGTAGTAGATCAGTGAAAACAGAAACAGAAAGTGCTCAAGTGACTTGATAAAGATAGCAAGTAGAGTCATGGTTTTATTAAAACAAAAATAGATGCACCAAGAAAAGGACAAAGTAGTAGTATTTGTACAGTTCAAAGTCAAACCTCGTCGGAGGTTAGAAGGAGAACATCACTCATCCTCAAAAGCTGATCAAGTGCGTTTTGCTCCTCAAATGTGCCCGAAGAAAGACTCGTTCCACGTGGTCCCGGATCGAAAAAGATTGATGTCCCAACTTCGACAGCATACTCTACAGCTGAGATTATCATGTCTGGGGAAAGATCATCGAAGCCATAGCCATTGCAGAACATAACTTTTGATTGTTTGATAGCCATCTTTACTTCCCTAGATAACGTGTTCATCCAACTCAATGCAGGCTCCGCAGTAAAATCAGCTCGGCTGATAAAAACGCAAATGGCTCACCCAATCAGATGGTGAAGAAGAATACAATGGTTATAATCATTTAACGAAGCATAACACACAAAAGAAACGGATAATTAAGGAACGAAGGGGTTAAAACTTTCTCTTAATCATGAAAATGATCGCTTTGTGTTCAGTTATTTTACCTGCAAAAGCCATGTCTTTGCATAGGGTCGACGAGAACCCAGCATAAAAGTGTTTCAAATGAAGCTCTAGAAATGTCAGCAACATTAGTGTCTTCATTCATCTCAACCATACCTATCCCTTCATCATGAAGAACATCTAAGAGGAACTTCCCATAAATTTCCTGACCAACGTGGCCAATTGTGAAGCAATGAAGTCCTAGTCTTGCTGCTGCTATAGCTGTGTTGCAATTCCCACCAGCTTCCCAATATTTCTAAATGAACATCATAATCAAATTCCAAAATTTAAACAGTTCAAATAAACAGTTGTCAAATAGAATGAGACAGATAAAAAATCTTTCTATAAACAACACAAGCGAACTACCATATTAGTAAATTGCAAACTCCAATACAGAGACTCCACCAACACCACCTATTTGACAAAACAATCAACAATATCACGACCCTTTCATATCATTGAACTGCTTCCCAAAGGTCAGTAATAGGATGCTTGAATGATGAATGTTTGGGAAAACATCAATGGTGTCAAACTTCGCTCCAACCCAAATGCATAAGTTAATATGTGCAAGGTCCAACTAGTATATCAGGTGATGTCAGATTTCACTTTCTTTCAATGTAGAATACTTTAACACCCCATCACATATATACCCCTTCTTTTAATGTGAGATACCATATGGCATCTCCAAAGATAAATGCAGTGGGGCAACACTTACGGCCCAAGCTTTTCCTTCATGGAGTAACACCATATTGAGAACAAAAACCCATCCAATCATTTCATCGCTTGACATAAACTAATGCACCCCCACACGCGCACACACACACAAGGTTCACTAATGGAATCACAACTTCAGTATCTTGTATTGCTAATAGTGATTTCAGGCTCTCCTAAGACTTCTACTTCCTTAGAAGCATACTGTAGTTCCAAACACAACTTCCTGGATTCACTACATTCATTCTTGCATATATCAGCTTACTGGCCACAGTTTAGCAAGATGTTATGTAATGTACTAGTTTTCACCTAGTTTATACAGCATCACCATATCTATCTACTAAACAGTTTGCTACAAAATTCATTGGCATAAAAAAAATGTCATAGTTAACAACTATCTTTCCTACGGACACAAAAGCACCACTCTAATGAGCATCCACTTCACTCTACATAACCCATACTGAAAATCAAGCACAACTAGCATTTTTCACACAATAAAGCTCCTTGCACTATTAAAAAAAAAAAAAAAAAGAGAGAGAGAGAAAGAGAAAGAACCGGACTTTATCAGGTGCAGATGCTGAGAGCTGGTCCATGTAAGCTTTTCGCTCGCGCAATGGCGCCGGAGGCAATTGGGGGACATTGAGCACAATATCGACGCAAAGATTTCCGAGAGTAGCGACATCGATGTCTTTAACTGGGACGCTCTCGCTCCTCAGCTTCACGTCCCTGACAGAGCCATTAGAGGAGCTCAGTGAATTAGGGCGGTGTTTCGGGGTAGAAATTCCAATTCGCTTGCAGCTGAAGACGGAGCTTGATCGAGGAACTGGCGGGAAAATGGAGTGGATTGGGTTAGGGTTTTGGTTGGAGAAGGTCTTGTGGGTTGGTATTGAAGTTCTCAGAATCATGGTCTGGTGACGATGATGCTCTGAGAGTGAGGGAGAACCAAGACAAAACCCACAAAAAGCTATGGTGGGTAAGGAAAAACCAAGTTTTTTTTCTCTTTATTGGTAGAGGTATGCACCGAAAATTTAAGAACATGTAAGGGGTAATATAGTCCTTTCAGTTACACAGTCAATCAGTCCAATGAAGTGACTAGACTCAATTTTACTCCAAAATTTCAATAGACCTCCCAAACAACCCATGTGTAGGATGACATCGTCGGCTAGTTTTATTGTGCATAATGTGTTGAGTCGTGTTTATGTCAGTAATCAACACAACCCGTATTGTATAAAATATATCATATACATGTTTTGTGTTTATTACCGTGTCGTGTTTGTATAGAATCATGTAGCACACAATCGGGAATTGTCAGCTGAATGAAAATGAAAGGAAGGAAAAAAAAAAAAGGTTTATCTACTTGTTGTGAATATATTCTTTCAATGAATTTCAACTTGCACTCCCAAAAAGCATAGTGGGCAAGCAAGTACATTCACTCCAATATTTACAAATCTTTCCAACATGTCAATCAATCACAGTTTAAGACAAATTTGATGTTCTTTTGATCCTCAAAACCCATATACTTATGTGAAGCCAATAATATGCAGAGTATTAAACACACCGTTCCGTTTGTGACTGAGAAATGCGAAGGAGATGAGATGCGCTGTGGAAGTTGTTTTTGGTTTAAAATAGAGTCCCACATCGGAGGAAGGAGAGTTGAGGAATGGGAAAGAGGCCTATAAATAAGAGATGGGCTCGACCTAGAAAAGCACTTACCTGGACGGGGTCATATGGGCTATCAAGAAGGCCCATGGCCTAGAGCAGTGACCTCCATTGCACAAAGGAGGGGTGCTTCTCTAAGGTCTGCCCAAGTGGCGGAGCCTACGTCATAATTTGTGCTAGTGGGGGCCTGCGTTCGCCCGGCCCCTATCCATTTCTCAACCCCAATCTTTCCTATTGGTTCTATTGTATAAAATTATATTGATGGCTACTTGATATTGATTTTTGTATTATTGACAATTTAAACATAACTTAATAAAACATAATTAGTGTCGATTTAAATCATTCGTATAGGTTTAATTCTTGGTCTACTTTTCAAAAGACATTCCATCTATCTAATACTTCATTTAAGGCCAAACAACTAAGACTCTGAATCAAGATACAAGATAAATTGATCCGGACGGATGCTCCGCATCCAAAAATCATTGGAGCGGGTACGACTGTTAATTGATAATAAAACATCACAACTGATTTGAACCAGAAATAAAAAATTTTAG